>JAQGAO010001038.1:0-27152 GCA_034697705.1 Ommatoiulus sabulosus | reverse complement strand
TTGTTCAATGTTTGCAGGTGCTGCAGTGCTCCAGGGACCAAAAACAGGGTTCAATGTACAGAGTAAAGAGGTGTTCATTGTAGCCATTATTAATCCTATGGGGGTGTCCGGGACCCACCAAATGTGTTCATAGTAAAGAGGGGTTCATTGTACAGTGTATCAAGGTGTTCAATGTGGCAGGTTTTACTGTATATATGTTTGGGTGGTCCTCGATCTTATGCTTTACCATTCGATATACCATTCGTATATCTAGAAAAAGTATATATGTACATGTAAAAGCATTGTTTGCTTTCCTTCAGAGATAATGTTTATTATATACTATGAACAAACACGAAGTTTTAACTGCAATTCTGAACAAGAGTATTCCACGTCTTGTTTACATATTTGACGATTTGTACATAAATTCCGGTCACGGTTTATTTCCAGGCCTGTTTATAGTGCGTCCATTATTACATCATTCCGATTTCATTTTTGTGTTGCAGTTGTGTGCTACAAAAGAAATAATGAATCTACTGTACATGTAATTGCACGTACAGCTCAATTTCCAAATGTTGTCGTTCCACGATGGACGTGCTGATAGCAGACGTCTCTATCGCCGCTGCATATAACATTAAGATTAATCTGACGATAACCATTGATTTTGAATCAGATCACAGAACTTAGTTTGGTTCGCTCGTGCGATATTCTCAATTTTTTTTTTTAAATGTCTGTAAATTTTCTGTATAAGTTCAGAACTCACGGAAGCGCATTACTTAAGCAATCCATGTAATATAAGTAGAAGACATTAATGTCAAATGACCAATGAGGTCATCAGAGACCCTGGCCAGTTCTACGGGATGCTTCTACTTTTCTATGTACAGTAGAAATTAATTCTCAATTCGAAATTTTGGTATACTGTACTGTATACATGAGATGATGTTCGAAGAACGTTCAGAAGTCGTAACCGAGCTTCATCCGCAGTATATTTTAATGCAAAAACACACACCCATGCGCATCTGCTAAACTGGCTTGGCAAATAGGCATGATAATTTCGCAATTTTCCTTGCCTCCGACAGCTTGATAAATTTGATGTGGGTAACTAACTATGCACTGAATTACCAACATTGTCTGCCAACGGTGCATTTTTGCGCTACAATTTCGTTATAAAAAAACAATGTGGTCGTTGCAAAGCTCCTCCTGGAAGTAACATGAGGATACACGAATAAATGAAACGCTAGGATCCGTGTAGGACCAGTGAAGTTTAACCAGGGGCAAAAAAACAACATATGCTCAGAACCGCTTTTGAGACAAAGCTGACAGGGTGTTTAATTGCGGACTAATTGTTGATTGGTGCGCGCATGATGGATACAAAAAATAAAATGGATATAAAAACGCTCGACAGCAAACTATCCAGAGAAAAAATAATATATTCTGCTTTGCACATGGCACGGTGCACTTGACAGACGCACTCATCTCATTGGAAAATTTGCCATTTTCTCTTACAAAATAGTACCCAATGTAAATAAATGAATCCCACATGTTTTCAGGGGGTTTAACCATACGCCACGTTTTATTCTTCAGGCCCCTGTTGTTTATAGGAGCAAACCATTCCCAGAAATAACTTGCTAGTCCAAGTATGGAGTCGGAGTTAGAGCATCAAACGCGAAATTTGTTTGGTGCATTAAGTGAAAATATAGTCACTAAAATACTCTCATGACTACGATAATGTACATGTACATTGGCATTATTTTTGTTCTACCTTTTACCGACTTGTTTTGGGTTGTATGTTTGAAACTGCTGCGATGACTGTTCTATGGTTTGGTTTGCAATGCTTTGCAGTATACTGATGCAGCTAGGTTTTAGTTGAAACCAATGGAAGATAATGAGTGCTTCGCGCGTTGAATCTCAGCTTGATAATGTCTTTGCATGTAAAAATGCATAACAAAAATAATAGAAACCCTTCTGCTCTCCCCCCCCTGCCTTCTGAAATTTTTGATAACTTGGAACTTTTGACAATTATGTGCTATACTTACATGTATTATACAGGTTTTCTTTGTCGATGTCAGGGCGGCATTTTGCTTTCAGGCATTGTGTCCTTAAATTCCACCAACTACATGTATAACAATCAGCCCAGCAAGCTGCTTGTTTTACATTTTCTTCATTGTTTGAAATATATGGTGTACTTCACATTATTTATTGCTGACATAAACTACTAATCAAGACTTCGACAATCGAGAATGTATTGTGGAATTTGTTAGTTGTAAATCTTGCAGCGTACATTCTGTTCTAAATACGCTTGTGGATATTTCCTGAATGGCGTCATAATCATAAATTTAGTTGTGTCGCCCCTGGACAGTGGCAATAACGCATTTTTGTTTAATTTCAGAATTATGTCCTCCAAGCGCAAAAGTCCGCCCACCAAGTTGTCCAATGAGGATATGGAAGGTGACGGTGGCGCTTCAACTGAGCAAGCCGAAGGCGACGACGCCGCAAATTCGGCGGTGGACGACCACTACAATGGCGTCAGCGTCAAGAAGGGACAGGATACGAGTGAGCAGGTACTGCAATCCGAAGATGACCTCGAGTACGAAGAGGACGATGAAGCGGACGACGACGATGATGACGTCGACGACGATGCCATGCTGTCCATGATGATGGCCAGTGGCGAGTTGGAACTGGACTTGCGTGGCTCCAAGAGCCCTGCCAGCGAAGACTGCGGCGCTGGCAATGGGCACGCGCCCAACAAGAAGCGCCGCCTTACTGCCAGCCAGCGCAAGCCCAAGCATGTGCCCACCTCGGAAAGTGACTCTGAGAGCGAAGCGTCTCCTGGTGGTGTCAAGGTACCCAAGTCGCGTCGTATGCAGAATTCAACGGCGAAATGCTCCGGGACCTCTTCAGGCGCATTTACGTCAATGGCCTTGTCATCCACAGCGCCCCACGCGAGGAAGTCGATGAACGATGTGCTCAAGCGCTTGACTTCCAAAATGCACGTCAGTAGCCTGCATGACTCAAGCCATGGAGTGCCCAAAGCCTCACTAGGAATGAATGGCAGACTAGATGCACTCGGTGGACACCGGTCATTGGATAGTGTACACAGGTAATTGGGTGATTTTCAACTAGCCTATATAGGATAACCATTGTGTTAAGTTTAAATATCACCATCCACTTCGCTTAAATACAATGTTTAGGTGGCACTCCTTTTAGATGATGTTTTAGAGGTGGCGCCATCTAAGTTTCTCTAGGAGGGACGAGTTAATGCACTTAGGGGACTCAGCCCTTTCTGGCATAAAGTTTCTCTAGGAGTTTATTTGTGGTCGAGGACAATGCCTATGTTTGCGAAAGTAACAGGGTTTTCCGTGCCTTTCAGAAGCGAGAAAGTTCTATTCTTAATGACATCTAATTTCATAATGTACAACACATTAAACGCTGCAGAAGATTCTTTTCACATGTTCATTTCCTGCAATGAGATTATTTGCCAATTGCGACAAGTTTCATTAGAACATCATATGAACGATTTGCTAGTATTTGAAAATTCGACCGAAAGGCACATTTTTAAACCAATTTAAGTATCCTGCTCCTCCTCAACGCTAGCGCCATTGCATCGGTTATCTACTGTACATATCATGAACTCTGTATATCAAAAGTTTTAAATTGTTTTAAAGTGATTTTGGAAAATTAATTTAGAATTTCGCTTCTGCGACTTGAGTATGTTGATCTTATGTAGATTGCAAGTATAGAATTACATTACAGTATCCCATGGTTTCGTTCTCTATTAATTTAATATAGACCACAAAGTAATATGCAGATGGAATTTTTTTACTTGTCTTGGAATTTATATACCGGTATTCTTTTCAACTGCAATTAAATACATTGTACAATGGTAAAATAACAAATATTGGATCCTTCTATGGCCGAGATCTTCACCGCCCTTGTTTACATAATGCAAAGTCTTTCCGGTAGGTTGATGGCATCCTTTTCGGGTAGCTTTCTTGGTTCAACCAATTTCATTTTAATCCATTTGCTTGTTCTTCTACTTCTACTCCAGCTGAATTTTTCAAATTGTGTTATCATTTATTTTGGAGAGAGAGTTGCTCCTTTACTGACATGGATTCTAGCTTGAGGAGCAGGGGGAAGGAGGAGGGAGGTGGAGCTTGGACTAGAATAAATATTCATGGTTTTCGCATTAGGTTTAGTGCTCTTTATTCAAATGAGCATCTCGAGAGTATTTGGATGCTTTGAAATTCTCTCTCGCTTCATTTTCTCCGATAAAATGTGCCGTTGAGGAAAGCATGCACGTTTTAGACCTGAATTTTAGACGAAACGCACTGACATGCATTTTGCAGAGAAATTAAGTCAACAACCTTTGAAACTATGAGAAAGCTGGGGCCTTACGAATGTTGTAGAAATTCTGCCGCAGATGCCTGGATATTGGGCATTTATGATGAAATTGCCATCGCCAACAATTGGGTGATACGAATATAATTAGGTATAAAACTCCAAAAAAAATGGTACAATTGATATTGTTTTATGCGGAAACAGTTTCCGAATCATTTGCACTCACTTGTAGATAATGCTCAGTGTTTTTAATTTGTGCAGGCATCAGTTAGTCAGAATTTTGTATCACTTGCAGCAGCTTTAGTCTTGTAATAAAAATAAAAGAACGTTGTTTTTTTTGTAAGAAAATTGAAGATCATGTGTATTCATTATAACTCATTTTCATACATTTTTGACCCCACCGTTGATGTCATCAAGTTTAGGAAAACGTACTTTTTTAATGTTGAATGTTGATCTACCGGGTAGATGCCAAATGGTACTATGTACTGACTGCAGGGCAAAAAATTGAATTGAATAATCTGGAGAACCGGCCACGTGCATGAAAAAAGTTGCTTTTTTGGGCGCTGAAGTAATTGTATTTCTGATTCCTATTTTTCAGTGGAGACGAAATGGCTGAAGCAATTTCCCCAAATTCAGATCTTGGTTCTACGGATTACGCTCTCGCTAACTCTCATATGCTGAAGATGGCCATGGCTCCGGATACTCTGGATGATAAAGAGCGGCAGTTAGGAGAGATGATATCCCAACTTCAGCTTCTGAAGGAACAGTTGATTTCTCAACAGCACGAACAAACAAAGGTAGGAATTGATACTATTTTTGCACTTAACGATAATTTCGTAATATAATCTATTACATTCTACTGTCTTGTATAAATGACAACATCATGGTAGGGTAGGTTAAGTTGACATCATTTGTCTTAAAGAACTGAACGTTGCCATACTGCCGAGCTAAACGATGCAATGTTGGAGTAAAACTTGTAACTGTCCATATATTTACTTATATCTTTGAGTATTAATTCTGATACATGTATCAGTTATCATGTGTTCCGATTTCTAATTTAACGAATAATGGAAAATGAAAATTATTTCGTGAAATGAAAAGAATAATGTTGTTAATGCTACAATATATTCTCAAGCAACCAACCAACTAATCAATTAGGACCAGATTCTGTCATGCTCATTGATATTCTTTGAGAAAGTGAGAAAATCTACAACAAAGTTACGGAGAAGAACGTTCGGGGCAAAATATGTACATGTATACAGTATGTATAATCTTAATTATCAATTCGCTTTAAAGCAGTGTAACGAATGCGAGAAAAGCTCGTCATTTCCGATGGTCTGCAGGTTTCCTATTTAGTTCCTAATGAATTCTTTGGCAGAAAAATGCATGGTTTTGAAATATGGCAAATGAAGCGGTATGCCACATTCTTGAATGCAGACATATTGAGCTGTCTTCCAACGTGTGAAATGCCATTAAAAATAGTGTCTAATGGGAAGTAAAATTGGGAATGGATGGTTAACGACTGCGAATTTGCAAACTTCTGGAGTTTTTTCGCCCTCAACCCCTCCATTATGGCTTTTTTGACGTTTGTCAAATTTAAAAATTTCGCGTTTCCCCTCAGTGAATAATGCCCTTGCGTTTTGTGGAGGTCAGGTCTGTGGTAAAACATATGTTACCCTAGTAGCTTTGCTTTTGGAAACATTGTTTATGCTTATTCTTCGCTCTTAACATCCCTGGGGTTTGGAATCATAATTAGAATAGTCCCTGATTGAAATCCCCTGATCATTGCATGGCTCATACCAGGACCACAATAGTAACGATATACTAAACTGTTGTTTATTACTTTGTCGTATACAAAGAAAACAAAAATGGTGGCAGGTGTAAGCTATAGCTAGAAATAGGGTCTCATTTGCCGCTGCCATCGTTAATTGGGCTTGAAATGGTAAAATAGGTCGCCCTCCTAATCAAGAAATTAAAATAGATTGTCATATGGAACAAAACCTGCCAAGTTTATGTAGAGTTCGCTTGTTTACATCGCGGGCGGAAGGAAGTTGAACGCGAGTGTTTAAAGCTGGCCCCCGTGGGACCCGTACATCTTATTGAGGAACAAGTAGAATAGAAGAGAAAGCAATTGAAAAATGATTTAGACTAATGCAGAATGCATAAATAACAATAGTGAAGTGCAAACTTTATAATAACGCTATAAATTGGACTGGAGTTGTTTCACAAACATTGCTTTAACAAATACATGCATACTAAAATGTGTGTGAATGAATTAGCTGTATACTGTATATACTGTGTAGTTTTCTTTTCGAATTGCTATAGGTTTTATTGAAATACAAATGTATTACGTTATTTGCTAAAAACTTGCGCGTACATGTACATGTATTGGTGTATTTTTCCGTAAAAAAAACTCCTAGCTAAAGTTATCAATTGCTTTAAACATTGTTAAACCAGGCTTAAGAGGGTGCCTGCCCTATTGGGCCATTCTCTGTGGACACTTCTCGTAAATACTTTTATGTATATTTTTTCTCCAGATAAAGGAGATAAATAACTGGTAATTGGGAATTTTCACACATCCGCAACCGCATGTCTTACTCATTATTTTTAATTAATTAAAAACTGAATTTTTTTTTTTAAATTATAACGAAGCCTTCCTCTTGTTTGTTCATAGATATGAAACGTGAATATATCACTTTTGAAAAAAAAAGTGTTTGTTTTTAAGAGTTCTTTTCAAAAATAAAAGTAAATTAGCGTACCAATTATTATATCAGTTTTATAAAATTTGTCATCGTACCATTATATTTGATTGCAGAAATAAGTCTTTCAAAGCATGTTATATTGTGCCTTTTTTATTGTGCCTGGCTGATAGATGGCGCTGTCTAGCTAGGCAATTATTTCGTAATACAAATAGTGTTGATGTAGGGCCATCGGTTAAAGCCCATATTTCATGAAATTTTGACAATTTATCACCGTTTCATATTTTTAATGAGAAACTTCTGGAAAGCGAAAGTATGGTAAAACAACACGTGTTTAGATAGAAGGAGCCAATTCTTTTCCAACTTTTTTTTTATCTTTTGAACTGTACAGACGTTATTGTCAGTTTTAACGGGTTTCAGCTGTTGCGTTTGCCACTTCTATTTTTCTTTCCTTCCACCAATGAATGAACTTATAATAACACGGGAATATTTACACAGTAGCCCGTGTTCTCTTTCTTTTTGGGGGTCCATTTTTATTCTGGAGCATTTTTTTCGTTCATTGTGCTTTTTCTTTCAATGGACTGTATAGCTGCACAGTGAACATGGTTTTCCAAATTTAGTTTCTGTGTTACCATATTTTTTTTTCTTTTTTTAAAAAAAATCGTTTGCAAACTTCCAGAACTCATTTTTCATGTCTGTTTTCATTAAACTAACGAATTTATTTATTTGAAGAGGAAGGGTTATGTAACGTGCCGAGTTTGTTGCCTCCATTGATGTCTGTATTGGCGACACCATATGCCCGGTCCTTCTTTGGACAGTTTTAAGTTTCTCGCAATAACGGCATTGGTACAGTCTAATGGTATTAATGGCAGATTCTTTGTCAGTTGGTCTGGTCAAGTTCATAATGCAGGAACCTGGGTTATAACCGTGATAAATTCACATTATGAAATCACGAGAGAACAGTTGTTGCAATAACAATGCCATCAGACCTTTCGTTTTGCCTATTATTTAGTTAATAACTATTACAAATTGCTCGGATGTGCCAAGATGTTAATGTCACTGCTCTGATCCATTCCAACATACATGGTTGCAGATCAGCTCAACGATGAATTTTCCACGAATTGTCAGGTTTTGACAAGGTCGTGATATTTATCATCGACTCGGTATATACAAAAGCCAAACTGTTATTTTCCACGAATAAATTGGTTTTCTTTTGTAATCGCCATGATGAATCTGTTAATAAAATTCTCGACTGTATGTCTGTTAGCTGTTGTACTTGCTTGGAAGAAGTTCCACAGGTGGAGAAACTGTCGTGCGTGAATTTCGAGGAAGAGCGGTATGCCTTGAAAAAGATGGCACAAAGAATGAACCCAGTAGAAATGGACGGAAATGTTCCTATGGATTGATTCCAAGTGGCAAACGAATGCGACAAACAAATTATAAATTTTCAAAGCCGGATTGGAACACAAATAGAACCTGTATTTGAGAATAAAAGGTCCTCTATTCCAACAAATTGCCAAAGTTTGGGCTAGCGAGCTACAAAAACGGGTTAAGACTTAACAACTGGCTCTCAAATTGTTTCAGACGCGTTGAAGAAATAAATGTTTCGCAGATGTTCTGCTTTCACAGACATTTTATTTCTGTTAGTACGCAGAATTTGTTGACGGGTCTGCCTCTGGCGGGATGAGAGCGAACTGCATTTTGGCTGTGGCCTGGTTCGAAGCAAATGACAAAAACCGGCGTGTTTGATTGCGAGTATAGAAAACTTTCATAAGCAGACGACGCGTGCTGGCTCCGCCTAGATCAGACAAGTTGGGGTACTTCGATCGTAATTATACTGTGGCAAGAATGATTGCCTTTGCTATAGATAAATTGCACGTGCCACCATGTTACAGCAGGGGCTTTCGTTCCATATGACATTTTGCGTTATTCTTTTATTTAATTACATTGTACTAGCCGTAAAGCCCGGCTTTGCCCGGGCAGTACTTACCGATAACGAAGTCGACGTCCTCGGTAAAGATTAATCGGGCATTTGTTATAGATTAATCGAACATTTTGTTAAAGATTAATCGGACATAACCGGTTTAAGCGGATTTACCGATTAATCGGACATAATCGGATTTACCTGCCACATACCCACAGACATCTCTTCTTTATACATATAGTTTTATTTATTTAGAAATTAGAAAATTCACACAATTTTTGATTTGCAGCGGCAAAACAGCATCAAAATACAAGTATTTAACTTTCAGAAAAAAAATCTATATTCATGGGTAAGTGATAGTAACTAATGGGGCATTTTCTTAGTTTTTGGTACGATGCTCCTATTTAGCGTCACGATTCTCAGATTCATGTATCCCACAACACGCCCACAATTAAAACCAAGTGACGTTAACCACGCCCACGAGCTGCATGACGTCACATGCAATTGAAACTTTCAGATTTACTGAAATCGAATACTTCAAAATAATTACACGAACCTGCCAAATATGGTTTTAAAATTTGCGTGAATCAAGATGTCTAAAAATAATAGGCTCTTCATTGTATTTGTGAAAGATTCGTCTAGACTTTCTCATTTGGCATCTTTTGTGCATATTCCGCGATATTTGGCTTGACCTTTGATAACGCTTGATAGCCACCTACAGTATGCGTGCCAGAAGAGGTTATTGCCCGGAAGCTATTCTCACATTTTCGTTTTTTGAGCCTAGGTTATAAAGTCGAGACGACTATGAATCGCTATCTATATGTAGCGTATTGTTTGCATCAGTAAAAGATTGCATGTACTAGATTTCGAAAGATCTGCCCAAGTTTGGAATATATCAAGGAAAAATTGAATTGAGAGCTAAAAGCACCCGTGAGTAGGGCCTACTGTAGTCGTGTTTGACCTTATTTTGCAGACTCGTAAATTGTAGAAAAGTAATGTGACTATCCGTTTCATGCTGATGATGCCCGT
Organism: Ommatoiulus sabulosus; assembly: GCA_034697705.1. Classification (NCBI taxonomy): domain Eukaryota; kingdom Metazoa; phylum Arthropoda; class Diplopoda; order Julida; family Julidae; genus Ommatoiulus; species Ommatoiulus sabulosus. Next base: position 17,186 of record JAQGAO010001038.1, on the reverse strand, counting down.
CAATATCATTATTGACGATTTGGATTGGTAAAGTCTCAAAAACTAATGATAACATGGTTTATACGTCGTGGTGGCACTGGTGTCTCAAATTGGGTACGTAACTCTCCCTCATCTAGTTGTTAAGCGAAGTGCACCACATTCGGGAATTGCAGTGCCTTCTTTTTTTCTATGAATATATGAAAACTATAAATATCAGAAAGGCTTCATTTGCGTTGTGCCACTTTTCTGATGGGACCTCCCATGAATTGTTTTTGGAAATAAATTGCCAGTCTTGCCAGCTAATGAACGACAAAGACACGAAAAATACAAGCTGATGTTTATTTAACGTCACGTTAAATGAATCGAGGAAGACTGCGATCGAGTTAGTTGCCCGCCATTAGCGAGTGCGCTAATCAACAACGTCTGCCACCACGCAATTCTACCCCTGGCGGCGAGTGCACGCTTCAATTTATTTGACCAGGTTTCAATAAAAGAAATTTTGTTAATAATAAAATTGTATACCATATACTGTAGAATAATGTAACAGATGCAAAAACTGTGCTGAATCAAGAAACTGCGCTTCTGAGCGCCTCTTGATGTCCCGGAGGACTCTTCCTCTTTTGTGATGGTTAAGACACATAATTGTATATCACATGAGCAGTTTATACTAATTAGCCGGAAGCTGGAGGAAATCCATAAGGGGTTTGCCTTATCCTGTACCAATGGACTGAGAGATACCCTGGCTCGTTTCCAGTCATAAATTTTGGTAGATAACTGATGCTGATGGCGGCGAATGTTTTCCCAAAAGTTGTCAAAAGTGGCGAAAAAATGGAGAAATTTCGTTTTTGACAAGGCGAACCCTAGACGGTGGTGGAAGTGTTGCCAAATTTGCGAGCCCAGTTGCCAAACTGAAATTATGACAGCTAAGGCTTCATGTCAACCTCGGATAATTGGGAGGAAAGAACGTAAACTGTTTTGTGTGCAACTCCCTTACCTCTGAAATGACATCTTTTTTCGAATAATTTCACGGTACTTATTTTAAAACAATGATTTAATTGTTCACCGTCTTGAAATGTGAAATTGGATGCATGGCACCCACATTCTCATTTCTCCTCGCGTTTTGATCCAGTGCCTTGTATCGCGTGACATTGCCTCAAAAAATGATATGTGAAAAAAAAATCGTTTACTTTAAAAAAAAAAAAAAATGGTAAAATAAAAAGACAATTGGTGTGGAATGAAAATCAATTGCCCCTTTTCTTCTTGCGGCGTTATCGAAATGTCCTCGGTGCTGACGCAGCAGTTAAATTCGGTCTGACCAAGACGACGGCGCATGCGTAAATAGTTCGCGGTAAACGTAGACTCATTTGCGAGTGAGTGCTAAGTGATTTCTGTCGGCGTTTTCTTGCTAACATATGCGCGAGATTGTCAACAGATTCACGCCAATGTAGATAGCTACGATATTTTTGTTTTCTCGTCCAGTAAACTCGTTGCGTCATCCAGTTATTTTTCGTGGAAATTGCCATAGAAACCCAGTTGCGCAACAAATAAGTATAAAATCTAAGCCCGAGTTGAGGAAATCGAGATTGGAAACGCAATACTGAGCGAATAAGCAATGTAGTACAAAATTCGGTTTATATTGATGGTCAAGGAAATAATTAATGGAAACAATTCAAAGGGCAATGTAGCATGTTTAGTAATACTGTACTGCAGATATGCCCGCCATTCAAATAAAAATTACAAATCGCCAAACAAGGAACTCTTTGTTTGAACCATGAGACAGAATGTACAAAGATGCATGCTTTAGTTTTTTATATTTGTTGCTAATACTGTGCATTTATTCTCAAGTGGTTTTTGTTCAGCATTTGTCTTCAGCATCTTGAGAAAGTTAACATAATCAAAGCTCTCGTTGTTTATAAGAAAGGAAATTACTTCGCGCGATTCATTTACTGAAGATAAAAAATCGACCAAACAACGCTATTATGTCTCAATTAAAACGTTGCATTGGCTGTTCAATTGAAGAGGGGCAATTTGTAGAAAAAGAGATAATGAAACTATCTGTTAACACGTCCTATTTTTCCTTAAGGGCATGCGTTTTTTTCTTCTTTTTTTTAATCATCCGTTATTTACGAACTATGAAATAACACGTCGCAGAGCATTTACCACGAATCGTTTGCTAGAGTGACTCAGCCTAACGGTTTAATCGATGATGACTTATTGAAGAAAAAAATCGTTATATGGGCCCATTGCCAGACTGTTCGGTATTGAACATAGGGAATGAAGTAGTCCCCACGCCCTACCTATATCTAACTCAATATTTTCAATGAATTTTATAAATATGACAATTTTTCAGTTATTAGTTATAAACGCCAAAATTAAACATAACTCAAGGTAATGTGTTGAAGTGCTTTTTTTTATTATTAAAAAAAAATGCTGATACTATAGCTGGTACACTGTGTTTGCAAGATGTTTTTGTAAAATTACGGACGACCTTTGTTGTGGTGAATGCTTCAGTAGGGCTAATTTACTCTCACCTGTCGTTGTTGATGGGGTTGTTGTAGAACTTCTCTTTAGAAAAGCATCAGGTAAGGTGGTGAAAAGAAGTATATTTATACTGAAAACTTTTTAGCAGCAAGAATTCTCCAAATTTATTTGCAAACAGACAAAAACGGCCAAACTGGCTCAAATTCGGAATACTTCTGTTTATAGAACAGGATGCTCGAGTACCACGATAGTGACGATTTGTGCAAGTTGTTGTTGTTGGAACAAATGGGGAGAGGTTGGGCTAGCTCCCTTTCTGGGAGATTCATATCATTTTCACATTTTACCTCCTACTATCTTAAACGTTGACGTCACTCATCGATGGACGCATGAGCCCATCCTTTTCTAATTGCCCTGAGTTTGCAACATCTCGTAAACACGGAAATGCTTTCCGATTTTCTTCATCTTCAACAAAGCCTCGCCCATTTCTGTCTTTGTTGGAGCTATTCTTCGAATGGGATTACTTGGAATCTTCGTCGTTCGCCTTGTGTTTTCCGAGAACTTTCATCTAATTTTCCGCTTTCGTAGAAAAATCCACCGAAACGTTTGTGTGTACACGTATATGCTTCAGCTTTCGATCTCTTCCTTCTTAGTTTTTTAATACAATTGAAGGTTGGACCCGAGAGAACGTGGCTGAAGTTCATGTAGTTGTCTCCGTCATCGGAGTGCTTTCACCGGCTTCGTTTTGTACTTAAATTTGTTAAATCCATTCTATGGCTTCCATGTATCTTTCATGAAGTCGCGTTTCAAAGACGAATTTCTTTCTATTTTCTTCTCCCCGTCTCCACAGTCTCGGCAACATCAAAGCCACCGAAACCAGAATTTGGGTTTTTTTCCCCCCACCCTTTAGATCGTGGCGTAGACGTCTCTTCGCTGTCCATTTCCCAGGACAATTGGCAACCCACTCCCACCACGGCGGCAGAATTTTCTCTGTTTGTGGTAGAAGCATTCTTCGTCTATGAAAACGTGAATTTAAACCGATTTCCAGAAAGGGCAGAGGATGCGCACCAATTCGGAATACCGAGTAGATTTCAGCGTTGGAAAACTTGACATATTGATTCGGGTTAAATGAAACACTCCCGTGGGTGATCAGCAAATCCGGAAAGCGAAATTATGCGCGTACTGAGTAGGTCTCCTTGCATTTGGGTCCCAAAATTCGCTTTATACAGGGTGTCCCTGAAAAAGCTAACCCAATTTCCGAAGATCCATGAGATAAGTTTTAGGATACCGTTTTTCTGAAAAAGAAAAAAAAAACGTTAACCGCGTTTATGCGCATGCGCAGATTGTCGTTGCAATAACGTATATAGGTTAACGTAACGTAATCCCGTTATTTCAGCCATATAGCGGGGCACGCTATCTAGTACGTTATAGGTGTTTTACGCTAATCAGCCATTTCGTCTTCTGGGAATTAAACCAAGCGGGAAATGAATTCAACGGTACTGGGTATCGATTATTCTCAATTGGAAAACAGTATCGTCCAGTATTTTTTAATGTTATCTATTAAAATAATCCTTCTCAACTTTCTTCGACGAAAAGTCGGCTTCATTCGCTCGCTTCTTTTTCTTAAAAATTACACTGACTAACGTTGAGGATGAACGATTTTTGTTGATGCCGAGCTGGACTCCCAGGTTGGTGGGTTCTTTTTTTGAATAACGTGTTCAACTATAGGGTTAACATTTCCTTAAACTCTGTCTTTCCGTTAAATTAAACGCTATTGAAGACGTTAGAGAAATAACGTAGCGTTAACGGGTCAACCTACGCTATCCTAAAACTCTCTAATCACGTAGAAAATATCGGTCATCTCGAATGTGACCCATTCGATCCGATAAATAATGGGATTGTTGATATTTGTATCCCGCTCAAAGATCACGTTGACGATATTGTGACAGTAACCATTAAAAAGAAATTTCTAAGAATTGACAAATAGTTGAAAACCCTATATAAGGACCGACAGTACAATTCCCGGAGTATTAGCGAATTATTCTAATATTATTTTTGAAAAAAAAAATATTTCAGGTATGTATTAATTGCCGGCTGAACTAAATTCATACAAGTGTAATATTGTGTACATACATGTACTTCGAGACTTTAATATCATCTTAATTCCACATATCAATGAAATAAAATGATTACTGCTATTGATCAGTAGACGTTGGATAAGATTTTCAGGGGCATCCTGTCTAGACAAATTTTGGAATCCAAATTTGGAAACTTGCTTAAATTCATTGAACTGATCTTGGATCTTTCCAGTGTGTTTTATCGACCAAGTACATGTACTAGAACTTGAGCGAAAGAGATGATAAAACTTTGGATACCATTAAACCGTAATACACGGTATCGAATTCTGCTCAAGCTAAGAGTTATCAAAGCGCGTACCGGAAGTCGTTCAGAGCACCTGTTGCAGCGCCTAAATGGGGGCAATCACTGCTAGCGAATGTGTTTTGCGTGACTGATAGCCTTATAAGGGACATTAACAGAAATCTAGCACCTCCATTGGTTTTTTCATGGGCATTTTGCATAAAGCAGTCGTAAAACAAATACCTGCAGGGCGCGAATTCTTGTACCACTGAAGTATTGAATATTTTTGGAAACTTTGTTTTACCTATAGTAGTTTCTAGGTTAATTCGATCCGCTAATGTTTTCGTTTATTTGAAAACGGAAAGTTCTACTTTTTACAGATATTTTCTTTTTTCGATCACCTGAAAAACTCGGCGTTATATGAAATCCTAGATTTGTAATGGTACTACCACCCGGTATATTTATGATGGGCCTTCCATATCTAAAACGTGTCTCAAAGATGATCATAATTAAATGAATGTTGTGTCCGTTCCGAAAAAAAAAGCACACTTCTTACAGGTTTAATAGCCCTAATACACTGTATCCAAAATTCCAAAATGCAAGACATTTGAGCCTTATCTCAAAATTACGAATAATTATTAAATTTATTAAAAATCTTGTTCAAAATTACCTTCAGGCGAAACTAAGTTTAGTTAGGTGAACTAATCTGTACTTCGATATATTGTGTAATAAGACATTGTAGTATAAGTCCAATTTGAAATTTTTAAACATTTAGTTCTTATTGTTGTATTCCAAAATCCGAAACACTTCTGATCCCAAGTATTTCGGACAAGGACCACTCAATCCGCATTTAGTCACTCGAGGTAGTATTTCGAAGGCAATAATTGGAGCTCGCTCACTGGAGTCGCTTTAGGAATCGTCCGGTAAGGCGCTTGTCCCAGGTGACGTAAGAGAGGAGCGCCGGCGCTTTTGTCGCGCCTAATCCGCCGTGACAGGGGGTCGCTGGAGGGGTTAGGGGTTAGGTCATCGTGCCCCCTCTCTGGACTTTTCTCATTTCGATTCTATTTGTCGCAACTTGGCCTTTGTACCGAATTCCCCCCGGATGCTCGTTGTAATGGATAAAGAGTCGAGGAGCGAGCGCCGTAGATGATGTCACATCCCATGGCGGGGGTTCGCGTCGCAACCGCAATGATTCTTCTCTCCTCCTTTCCCTCGGCTTCAATTATTTGTCGTCACTTGGTGGAAATAATGCGACCAAACTAAAACCAAGTGAACCGCAAATTGTACTCACTTAGCCCGTGGGGAATTGGTACGGAGATGCTGCAGCGAGTGCAACGGTATATCTTTTCCCCCGTGCGTCTATACTTTCCACGAGAGCAGACTACATGTATACTGAAGAACGCTTATATAATAGACTCGGCGGAGTTACTTTATTGTAATAAATACACGTACATTATGGAAGCCAACAAAGTTAATTTACCAGTTTGTGCCCGTACGGATTCATATTTGTGGCGTCGCATCTCCCCCTCCCCTCCTTCCTCGTGCGCGTCTTTTAAAGTGGATGCTGCGAATAATGTTATTCTCTCTCTCTCTCTCTCTTCTTTTCTTTATATCGAGTTAAATATAGCGTGCAGATTAGATTAGTGTTTTATATTGCGAAAGTACGCCTAGTGTAAAATTCTGCCATCGCGTTGTCATGCTGCGCGATGTTAATTGCCAATTTTTAGTAGAGGAGGATCTCCTAGGACCCGCGTTAGAGGAATGTCACCTCTGGCTGGGGCCTAATTTGGAAATTATCTTTTTGACCTAAACAAATGATGAGATGAAGAAAACGTCAAGGATGCTCGAATCGACTGGTGCGCCCTTATCATCTGTTGGAACGAAGGGTTTGTTGATGAGTGACAAAACCCAATTCGGTTTTATTAGAGACTAGCTGGTAGGCCCGGCGATGCTCGGGCTGTACTTACCGATAGAATGAATCCAACCTGGCAGGAATTAAAGTGCGGCCACGAAGCAAACAGCAAACAGCAAAAAAAAAAAAGGAGCCCTGAAGCGGAAGATTTTTTTTTTCGTTTTGTACGCGTTTTGCGTCATCACGTACAAAACCAAAAAAATAATCTTCCGCTACGGGGTTCCGTATAACAGCGGCCCTGGAACCAAATATCTTTCCATTCAAACGCAGTTACGTGAGATGAAAGAACTAAGCGCTTCCGCGGCCCCGGAACCAGCCATGTATTCTAGGCAGCCGCAAACATACGGCTCTTCTTTATATATATAGATTATATTTGCCACCTTATTTCAGGACAACGTCATTTTTGTCGCTCGATTTACCAATGAGCAGATAGTTGAAGACTTAAATTGATAATTTTCTGAGAAATAAAGGGATTGCTTCTCTTTTTCATCCTCAGTTGCAACAAAGTCAGATACAAAAGCAACAACATCAGCTGGAATTTCAGCGTCAGCAGCAAGATCAGATCGTTCGGCAACAACAACAGCTGTTACAGCAACAGCAAAAAATCCAAGAACTCCAGGTGAGTTGCCGAACTTTATAGTTTGCCGCCCAACTATATTGCACGATTTTCCCAAAAAAACGAAATGAGATCGTCGGTTTCTTTGCGCAGAATCGTGGAAAATTGTAGTTACTGTATGCTGAAGCTTGATTGCTTCATCGAGTTACCTTGCAATGTTAATAGGTTTCTCAATTTTCCAATGTAAATTTAAACTATATTTAAAATGTTCCTCCTGGAATATAGCGCGTTTTCACGACTTTTCTTATCAGTTTTGGGAGATTCTTGACGATTCAACGAGAAATCCTTAAAATTGAGTTATTTTATTGCGCAAAACGATCCCGATCTCAACAGGCATTAAATTAAATATCCTCACCTTGCCTATTAATGCAAACGCTTAGAAATCAATTAACAAAAAACTTTTTTTCTTGTTTGCTATTGCTTGCTGTTAGACTTTCCGCCATCTGGAATCCTTTCCGGTAGGTCATCTCGAAATATTTTTGCACGCTAACCCTCTTCTGTGCATAACAGTATTGAAAATATTCCAAAACAAATACTAGCTGAATTACGTCTCAAATTTGATTTCACCCCGAATGCATGATCATGAATCTCACCCATTTTCTAGTCTTGAATAATAAGTTTTGGCGATTTTGTAGTTTTTTTGTGGAAATTTAAACTAACACTTTTGAAACAGAATTCTAGATTTCATTTTTATGCAATTTGATTTTTTTTTCTGATTCCTCTCAGAAGCAAATTAGCAGCCAATATGGAAGTAAAATGTTGCCAAATGCTGGATCGCCTTCCGTTGGCCAGGGCATTATGTTTGTACCTCTGTTTGACGGACTTAGTTTTTCGAGGCCACCTTCGCAAGGTATTTCTTTTGGCATTGTACGGGTTTTTATCTCTGAGCGTTTTAATATCTGTTAGTGTATGCTTATTTAATTTTTTTTGTTTTAGTCGGTGTTCCTTCCACGGTGGCAAGTGGCCTGGCAAGAGGGAGCCTTCCGGCTCTTGGTTCATTGGTCCCCACAGAACAAACTTCTCCCAAATTAGGGACTGCATTAGGGCCTACAGCAGTAAGGACAATCTTTTGCTCTTTTTTTTATAAACTAATCAACCTTGTAAATTCATCGTGTGCATTTATTTCATCCCCCCTTTTAAGTTTAAACAAAAATGATAGCTTAATATGCTTTTACATTCCTTTAAATGTCTACTATGTTTGTTGGGAAAAGCGCAGCAGTGCAAACTTGAAAATGAAACATTACAAAATTTACATTTAAGTGTGAAATTTTCCTTTTTAAACAAATTAAACTAAACTTATTTCATCTATTAATTACAGGTGTCATTGCCTCAACTTCAGCCTTGGACGCCTCCAACTACTCCAATGACCCACCTGTCCAGGAGTCCTCTGGCACAAGTGGGAGGCGGTGGAGGAGCTGCTGGCATTCCATCACGGCCGCCCACAGCAGATGGTGCTGACGTGGAAACGCCATTGAATCTCAGCAAGCCCAAGAGAGAAAGGTAGCTGACAACATATCATTGATGTATAATATCAAATAATCATCCTACTTTAATTTGGATGTTCATTTTCCCATTGAAAACTGTTTAATGTAAAATTATGTTTCAGTTCTTCTGGTCATCAGAGTCGCGGCCATTGCAACTCGCGGAATTCTTCGCCCCCAACATCCACTCCATCATCGTTGACCAACTCAAACCTGCCCCACCCCTCTCTGGACCCTTGTTATGGTAAAGGTCCAGTGAGTATGACCGCTATGGTCCCTTCGCTTCAAGTATTACCTCCTTCATTCCTTAGTGGGTCCTACACTGGGGCGCCAACGACGCTTCCTGCGCATCTGAGATCTCCGCCTTCATTGTCTGTCAACAACATAGCTGCACATTCAGGTTGGAACGAACGTAAATATAAATTTGTTACTATATCACAATGGTTTTTGATAGGGCTTAGCGCCTAATATGGTCTTTGTCAAAGTAATTTCTGTAAATTTATATTTACGTGAAATATCATAATTGAACTAAAAATGTTAGATGGTATTTGAGTTAAGAAAATTCGGTAGCGACGCAATAAGCTCATATTTAACATATACCTCCAATCGCAAACTACACCACACACTTGTCAAACCCCATTAGCGACAAAATTGTGACGTTACTGTCAAGAGAAAGCAGTTCGGGAGAAATTTCTACGTTTCCACATTGATCATGTACCTCCATGGTCATACATTAATTAGGATAGTTTTACCTTTAAGCTTTTCATTCACCCATAGTTATGCTATCAGAATTGCTGCATTCTTAGTTACCAAACATGAGATTTTTTTGATAATATTTTCAATTTTGAATGCCTACCGACTGTATAAAAATATATCGGTACAAAATACCGATTGAGAAATTATGATTCTGAAGTTGAGTAACTTTAATTGGAAGAATGAAAAATTTCTAATATGCTCTTGTGCAGTGATGCATTTCATTTTTCATTCAGGAAAATTATTAGGCCCTTCGAGCAGCCCCAAGGAGCACTCTCCATCACTCTCCTCGGCACTACCACTTCCGCATGATAAACAGTTTCCATTACACATGTACATGTCCTCACCACCGCCAGGGGTCACTTCAGCTGGAAAATGCATGTCCGAGGGATCTTTAGGGGATCCGAGCGCCAAAGATGAAGCCTCGTATATTACTACATGTCAGAGTAAGCTAACTTCCAGATCTTTCTCAATAATTAGTTTGAGGAATCTCAAAGTTTGCCCAAGGAATGTATTTTTTTGGATTTAATGTCATGTCCAGTCGACCTGAAATGAGGTTTCATTGTTAATATTTGAAATGTGGATCCTAAGTCAAAAATTTATAAATTTGTTATGCATCAATTTGGGTTTAACAATGTCAATTTTCTTTTCAATTTAGCCAAAATGTTTGGTGCCAAAATAATTCGCCAGCAGAAGAAGGATTCAGAAAGCAAACCACACATCAAGCGACCAATGAATGCTTTTATGGTTTGGGCCAAAGATGAAAGAAGGAAAATTCTCAAAGCATGTCCCGACATGCACAATTCCAACATCAGCAAGATATTAGGTAAGCTTCTGCATATTTGCATTTATTGCAGAGGCGATTTCGGATGCTTTATTCCCATACTATGCATGTTTCTATTGTAAAATAATCAATGTTGATCATGAATAACAAACTTTTAAAAAGAACGGGCATCGTTGTAAATCATTTTTTTCTTCATTTTTTCTTAGGAGCTCGCTGGAAGGCCATGTCTAATTCGGAAAAACAGCCCTATTATGAGGAGCAGTCTCGCCTCAGCAAATTGCACATGGAAAAACATCCGGACTACAGGTATCGACCTAGACCAAAGCGCACGTGCATCGTTGACGGTAAGAAACTTCGCATCTCAGAATACAAAGCCCTGATGAGGCAGCGACGTCAGGAGATGAGGACGCTCTGGTGTAGGGATAACGGACTAAACTTTGGTGATTTGCCCACACTGGTACCGACCAATATGGTGGCATCTCTATTGGGCTCACCATCTGATCCAAATGGTCCCAGTTTTTCCTCCGTGCTGGCCAGTATGCAAGGGAGTCAAAGTCCAACATTTGGCTCGGGAGATCTGTTAGATGGCGCCCTTAGTGACACCAATACTTCCATGTCGGAGCCGATGACGCCGACTTCCAGTGCAGACACCATGCTATCGGAAACATCTTGAAATAGCTGTTTTCCATATGCTGTTTTTCCTGAATTAGAACTTACGTTATTTTTGCATGGGCAAGATTGGACGTCTGGGAATCCTGTGATGCCACGCCCACGATGATTGGTTGCCAAGAAGCCATCCTGACATGTGGATTATCTGGATCAAAGGGCATTTTCGAGGCGCCTCCTTCGCCTTTCTGCTGGAACAGTCAACATAATGATGATTGAAGTTCATTGCAGGTGGCTTCACCTTATACTGTATATCGCTGTTGCCACCAAATTATTTCTTTTGCAAATTTCTCATCAGCGTCACTGTACCTGCAGTTTCTCAATGTTGTGCCATAATTGGTGGAAGATATGACCGCTGAATGTATAATTGCGCCCCTCTAAAGCGCCATAGTTCAATTGTGAGTTTGTCATTACGTATCTTTAGATGTTCCGCTTGATGTCAAAACGCACATTTCATGTACAGCACTGACGTGCCATCATAGCCAATTTCATCGCTTGAATGGTTTTCCTGTTTTGTTTTCTCCAACGAAAATACGCTATTTTTCTTTTCAGGTTATTATTAAACCTTGCTGTTACAGCTAAAGGCTACTTGAAATTGTACAAGGTGGCTTGATGTTACTATGTTGGCCACTCAAATGTATGATATTTGCTTGGTGTGACATTCTGGTGACATTCGTCTTATAATAGATGTGATGGCACAGTGATGCTCAATATTACTGACAATGAGAAGTTAAGATGGCCACAATGTTTTTGTAGGTTTTATAAATTGCATCCTAGTTTCACAGTTTTTTTTTTTCAAACTTCGTTTTTGTATTATTTCAAAAAAGGCAGGATCAGGTACTGTGCCATTAGTGATCGAGTTTTAAATTTAATATTAATTTATGATTGAGCATATCGAAAAGTGTAGGAAACTATTTGGATCGCCATTAAGCCAAATTCCTAATAAATGGCGATGCTTATGGTTACCTTTTTCAAATCGGTGTAAGTAATCTTCGAACGACTGTTGGGTATCTAATTACAGATCGAGGATGTACTGTGCCATGGTCTTTGCATCTTTATTCTGATAATAAGTGCCAACACATAGCCAAATTTCAAACATACATACATTTTTATAAAAAGTTAAAATACCAGGCATTTAATCGACCTACTGAAACGCTTTGCTTGCTATCTTGCCACCATTTACAGCGTTCATGGTGACCTTTTCACTTCTATGCCATTAATTCGATCGATCGTATTGTGAATACTTTTTGAAGTCATGCAACATTTTAATTACCATTCGGAAGTACTAAGTGAAGAGGCTAAACTCACTTTCATCATCATGATCATCTCCATTGTGACATTTTAAATATTGGATTGTTAATTGTTTGGTGCGTTTGGGCATATAGTATGCGTGCCAATATGCGAATAATTTCCGGTGTCAATTACAAGTTTTCCCTATTCACTTTTATTCGGATCAGGAACAAGCGTTGCGGACCATCTTGGTCTCACAACTTAAGAACAAATGGCGAATTTAGCAATGGTGTAAGTGGTTTCATGGCATTTGCTTCATGATCAATCATCATATGTTTCTGTAGATAAATGTTTCCCAAACGTTTTTGGATCACTGTCCTATTGTAGAGCAAATATTTCGTCAGAGCCCTCCCCCAACCCATAAAATCAGTCAAAATTAAATGATTCGTGGAAATTAAAATTGGAGAATTTATATTTTAATCACAAATATAATTTTACAAAAGAAAAGTGCCAATCTTTATGCACAAGAATATCCATCATCAAGTGGTCGGAAAATTAATCAAATTAATAAAACAATGCACTTCCAAGTTACTTTGAAAAAGCGACGTTTCGATGCCATGCGTCTTTATTCAAACCCTGGCTCTTCTGGTTGTCTGGGTTGGACGACTGTCTTCTTAACTTTAGAATATGTAATTCCTTATTCTTCGTTGGTTGAGCAGAGCCAGGGCTTGAATAAAGACGCATGGCGTCGAAACTTCGCTTTTTCAAAGTTACCTGGTCGTGCATTGTTTTATTAATTCAATCTTTATGCACATTTATGGTCAGGACCGATTTAATGTAGGAACTATACCAGCATCTCCTATGCGTAGGAGTTCATTGTGGTCTAAATCATAGCGAGATGTTCATTTATGAATTATTTTAATTGCTATCTTCTCATATCTTAATTTAGTTTTAATTTAATATTATATAATAATGTTTATTTCGTTTCCGTTAATTTCATTAAGAAATACAAAATTAAAAAAATCATTATAGCTCGCAACCAATTACGAATCAGACATGGTCCCGAAATACGCTATAAATTGCCTTATTTTGAACCATTATGAAATCGCCATTTTTCCTTAATGTATGACCATAATTTCCTCGCGATCAATATTCAATTTCTGATATTTCTCTTTATTATTGCCAGCCGATATTCTTCGGAAATCTTTTCAATGTTGGAGGCCAACTCATCCTGAAATAAATACTCTTAATTTCTGTATATATACAGTACATATACCTTAAACAACTAGTCATCACCATTAATACTGATTAACAGATTTGGCCATAAGCTATACATTTGAAATAATGGAAAATATTTTTCGTCCGTTTCTTGTTTACCTGTGCCATTACTCTGCCGTCCTGCTTATTATGGACTTTTTTCAAATTCAAATCCGTTTCCCATTAAAATTATTGTAAAATTGCAGTAGGCTAGCTGATAATATTTTTGCGAAATTTGCACAAAAATTTATTTTCAAATATTAGCTGTCACGACAAAAAGAGAGGAGTGGATTTAATACCGAAACATGGCAATTTTACAGTATTTTTAATTTTAACAATTCAATGCAAACTGGTAGACATTAAAATGTTTCTAAACAAACATTCGTTCGCATCAGCAATCCGGTACACTCTAAATCATATTTAAATGCTCCCTTACAATTTTCTTCGCTCGCACAATTAGTGCTGTTATGTTTTAATTTAATCGATGTCGCTGATCAAATTTTAGTTAACGAGGTTGCAAACAGCCATTAGTTTAAAAATGTCTACCCATAACCAAACTAAAATTAATATTTTTACTGAATGCGCGTGTCAAATTGCTCAAGCCCATGATCGCTTATTATTTTAATTGCTGGCTGAATTCTGTGATTTAATTTTCATCACAATTCTGTGTGTCATTTGATATCCAGTACCATCTCATCTGATTTATTGGTGATATTTATTGAGCTTTTTATTGAGTTGACAATACTGTTTTTAATTGTAGCCTATGTGGCGATAAACACTTAGCTAACATGTGTCCACGTAAGGCAGTGTCAGTTGTTTTATTAATTCTCATAATTATTATCATTATTATATTTGGAAAGTATAGTTAAAATGCTCGAACGTTTATTTTATTTTTATACAAAATTTACCTGCCTTTAAATCAAGCAACCTGTTTGTTTTTAACGTTTGTTCAACGGAGCATCCGTTTTTTCCTTCAGAATAATTAAGGAATATTTTACTAGCAGAAGTAATGGAACCGCCGCTTTTTTTTTTCAATTTTGCAATTATAATTAATTAAAAGATAGGAAAGGAATTCTAGTTGCATTTTGACATTCCGTATGAATAGCCAGTCTTTCTAAGTGTTTTTAAGAAGAAGTCGTTACAAAATGTGACTCGCATGCCTTAATTAGTGCAAAACTTTATTTGGGCATCACCTAAAAAACTTTTAATTTATGCGGTGGATTTAATGCTTTGCTAGAGGATTTTTTTCAGCGAATTTCAAGACGCTACAGACTTGTGTTAATATTTATACAATAAATAGCGCACTAAATTTAATTTGATAAGAGCCTTTTCAAAACCCCAATTTGACGTCATTCTGTTTATAGAAAGCTGCGCAGAATGTTTCATCTAGCGCTAGGAACTTGAAATATGTTATTGCATTATAGTATTCAAAGTTGAGCATTATACAGTATAGCTAACCCTGGGGTTTTGTAAAGGGTCTGATGCATTTTTACAGTATTCGATTCGTATTTTGGCACTTGGCTCTACCTTTTCAGAGCGTTGCCCTAAACAAAATCCAGTATCGTCATTTTCTTGTTATAGATCGAATAAAATGCGCGGACCGACAACGCTATCCGCTATTTGTGCCATAATGAGTGGCATCCCTGTAAATGCCAAGTTGAGTTGTGTATTTAGTTAACATTGTGTTTGTTTATGATATTACCTAACTTGTTGGACAATGAACCGATCGTCGGTTCGCAACAGTTACTCCAACCCCCCCTTTGAAATAAAAGGGTTTTTTGACGTAGGGGTTGTAAAATAATTCCCCGTACATTATTATAATTATTATTATTATTTTTATTATCATCGCCAAAATATTTTATTTGCCATTTCATTTTGCGCATATGTAGATAATGTCCCAGAAAACACTACAGATGCACTTTTTAGCAAGCACCATAGATTACGTGCTCCCTTAAAAATGAAAAATGTTTTCCGCTGTTTTTCGCAGCAGATTCTCAACGATTTCGTCCCATTGTAAGGCATAAGCGGAAATAAACTCAGCTAGAGGATCGATCTGATGTCCACGGACAAATTATTTTACAAATTAGAGGGCGCTGGTTTATTATTTTTTTGAAAGCCTAAATTCCCGAGTCGGGTATTTATATATAAAACATTAAGTTTACTAGAAATAAATCGTTAGTCGATATCGTCTTTATGAAAACAAAAGGATTTGGGCTATTGGCAATGAAGTAATCACAAAAAATATATGTCTCGTTAAAATTAAACATTTTAGATTAAAATTAATTCGTTTAATGCGATAAATGTCGATTGAAATAAGCTAATGGACCCATTGGACTTGCTGTTAAATAAAACGTCAAGGAAAAGCAGTAAATAAGAAATTAATATACATTTCCCATTGATTGTATTAAATTTCTAATTAATAGGCGCCCTCTATAGCCACATTTTTGATTTTATTTTGCACGCCACAAGGAACTCCAATGCTGCAGTTAACATTGCCCCTGCCACTTTTGCCATTGCAAATGATAGTGGTGTTGTACTTTATTTTAATCGAAATTCAACACCAGGTCATCATTTTATATACACTGTATATTGTTCTGAACCCATGAGCTTGTGTTAACATGAAATTATTTCTAGACGATCCCTTTCCGCTTAAGCTTATGCATCTTAGATGAAAAACCGTACAAATAAGCATTTCAAAAGTGAATCTCACTAGTTTAACTAAGCTTGGGAATATGAAATATCATTTTATATCAAGTTTCTTCTCATTCTTTTAGTCACGAATAATATTTGGTGACTTGTTAAAATTGAGCAAGTTTTGCAACTTGCCATGTGCCTGATTGCTATCCACGTGTAAAATTAGAAAAAACGATTTGAATTTTCAAGCTGTAACTTTTTATCTGATTTGTTTCCAAGAAAATGTTAACTTTTTTTTGCGGCCAATGCTCTATTGTTTATTAATATTTCATTTGCATACTCTTCTTGTTTTCTTGAAATAAATTAGCAGGCAGACCGAAATGAATGAATGGTTTGTGTGAAAAGCTGGTTAAAATGTGTTTTAGATCTAGTTGTTTTCATGTTTATCTCTTTTTATCTCGTCGCTTTCATTTTTTTTCTCCATCTATGATAGATATGTACATGTTTATTGTAGATGTTATATTGTCCATTCGAAGGATCAATGTTTTGTTGCTGTACATGCCTTTGAGTTACTAAAAGGTATCATTATTTATAAAGTTGTTTGTTCAAATACTGTAATTTACATGGCTTTCTTGGACTTATTTGTCGATAGCATTGGTTTCTGATTGTTGTGGAATCAGGCGAACAAATTGAGCTGAACTAGAGATGTCTTAGCATTTTCAATCATAAGTTCCCTAAATACAGAGGCAATAAGTGTTTGCTCTTGCCTGTAATAATATAGTTAGGAAAGATCCCTTCCCTCTAACTGAATTATGAAATGATAGTTCTCTATCAAAATACTTCTGTACTAAAAGCACAGTATACAAATATATAAGTAGGTTCGCTCGCCGCTTATTTGGGTGGAAATAAGGGGCCATCCATAAAGGACGTCCGGCTGAGGGGGGGGGGGGGGTATGTGAAAATGTGACACAGGGGGGAGGGGGGGTGGTTCAAGGAAACCGGATGTCCGGATGTCAACTTGTGCTTTAACTGTCACCA
>JAQGAO010001037.1:0-27153 GCA_034697705.1 Ommatoiulus sabulosus | reverse complement strand
TGGGAGGGGGTTCGAAAAAAGAATGTTTGTAGCTGTCACAGGTGTGACATGTAAATTATAGATGTAAACTATTACTCTCGTATCCCAAGGCAACGTCGTGTGAAAATTTGAAAGCAATCGGTGAAGAACTTTCGGAGTTCACTTGCCTTGAACAGATCGACGTTTACATTTTTATTTATATAGATATAATTTCTATAGTGTCAAAACATGCACGGCTTGTGGTTTTTCCGGAAAATGGAAAATATTATATATTTTAATATAATCAACACATTTAATGGTAAGACGTGTTGATTAAATTCACGAATAAATCCTATTTCTAACATAGAGAACAATGTCTTTCATATTGTTTTTTATGTGAATCCAACAGTGGTATCCGATCCTGAGAATATTTCAATTCCTTATTTGACCATTCCCCTCCCCACCTTAACGGGATTTTTGATAAGAGGGCAGCGCGTAAATAACTGATGTCTTGACCACGATAGAGATCCATTTAAATTTGTCCATTGTGTACGTAGAACTACTCATTCAGCAATACTCACCTACAATGGATGAGTAAAAAATAGCCATTGGTAAATTTGCGAATATTTTCAACGACGTCGATGAAATCAAGTAATACTCTGGGATCAGAAGGTACTGAATGCTCTCCCCAGGATAAAAACTGAAGATGGGTCAGCGCTAAGTATGTACATGTATTACTACGAAGTTTGACGGGACAAGTTGCTAGTGGACCCTTCACTGTGAATCGACGAATGATGTAATTGCCATTCTTTGCTAACTCTTCTTGTTTTAATATTTTGACTTTAATGTCGCCATACTTCATTTGTTTTTCAGGCCAATATTTTGCACATTTTTCCTGAAATGTATAGATGAGAATCAGCAATTTTTTTACAAATTTAAGGCCTGTTAGAATCCAATGGTTATAAAAATCTTTCAGAATAAACCATGTTTATCAAAACCAAATATTTTACTAAAATGGATGATTTACATTACTTCTAGTACAAAGATCAAAAGATGCACAGTTTAACGAGATAAAAGCAACTTGATAAATGAGCATCTTTCTTGATATTAAACAATAAACCAATCTATCAAATATATTATTGTAGTATAAAAAACAAGGCGATGTATGCAATTTTTTAATTTCATTTATGTTTCAGTCACACTTTCAGTAATTATTTTACTATACAGTATGTTCAATTGACCCAATGCAAAAAAAATGCTGTTTTCTAAAATAATGTATATTTTATCATATAAAACACGCCTCCATTCCTTAAACACAATGTGTTGGGGCTAAACAATAATCATAATAGTTTTCATTGATTATTTTTAAATTGCATGCATTATAACAGCTAGGGTAAATGAGTATGTCAGGTCATTTTCATTTCAATTTGGTGATTTCTTTTGATTAGCAATCTTGGATCTTTATTATAGCCAAATTATTCGTAACAGTATCAAATATAAATTGTTCATCTTACTTTATCTTCTTCCACCAATTGAGTGAGCATTGTCACTACTCCAATTCTGAATTCCCAAACCATTCGCCAAAAGTCATTCACGGTGTGTTTAAGTGGTCCTTTAAAAAGTATTCAAATTTAAAAGTAAGAAAGTAGAAAAGAACGAAGCTGCAAATGATAATTTACAAAAGTAAACTAATTTTCTACAAATAGAAGCAACAGGGTCCCACCACATGTATAAACATTTATTATCGTTGCATTTTTTTACGATATCCCATGAGCTTTTAATAAAGAAAATATTCATAATTCAAACAATAAAAATGAAACTGAGGATGTACAGAAAAAAATAGTAGAATGACATCGCAGAATAAAAAAATGAACATGTTTTCTCATTGCAAACATAAAGAAGAATATACATGTACGATACCTTGTGCAGATATATTTAATTTTTTAGGTCCGAAACTCTGAAAAATTAAATTTAAAGTCCATGAAATAACGGAAATTATCGATATGCTCACATAATAAGATATCTAAAATATATATTAATAACACATACTGGAGTGATGCTGGCGTTTATGAAATCAGACCCTAGGATTCCGGGAATAAGGGATAGTTTAACGCGCGTTTGATCGTCTATAAAGGTGTGAAATATTCTTTTGAATTAAACTAAGTACGGATAACTTTGTCTAATGAAAATTCACATCATTCTCTCACATGTTTTAATATCTTGGTTTCGTGACTTTGATTTATTTTCGACACAATCCGCATCTACAGTTGTCCTATCTGGGAAGGAGGTGGGTAAATGCTAAAAAGACAATGGATTGCACTATAGTTGACTTAACTCGACTGTATATATTTTAGTATTCTCATGGATATTTGATAATGTTAACAATGTGGTAGTAAAATATTAACATGCAGTATATACCTCAAACTCTTTCTTAAACAACGCGTCATTATCCTTGCGCATTAAATTATATTCTGCTTTTAAGTCTTGAGCATATATCGCTTTGCCGAATTTTTCGATCAGCAGGTCAGCGTTTGTTTTCGTAGTCATTTTTGTTGTTCTCAGAGTAACCAAATTTCCTCCTTGACTGATATTTCGTTACAGGCTATACTGTATAATGTAAAACATGATTTCAGCCCACTTATTTTTTTTCTTCTTCATATTTTGTATAAAATATGTATATAAAACTGAATTCGCAATGACGATTTATAATTCTGAATGGTCGTTTCTTATTCCCTCCATATGTAACCTGAACTTTTTATTTCAGATATCCAGATCCTCTGATTCTAGAAGCATCATCTCTAACCACGTGTCAACGTAAGACAATTCTTGAAAGTTCGCTTATGATTCTTAGTCAGAATATTCACTTCAAATTTCATATTTTTGCATCGAACTTCCAAGTCCACCAATCTTGAATGCTTACATAATACACTAATTCCATTACTATCTGGGTTTACGATCGCTCCTAACAACCCTGCTTCCAAAGCACCCCCTTCCGGTTGTTTTCCCTTCAGAATTACAACTTCTTGACTTTTCTTTTGTTGAGCGATCTTTGGAACTCGACACCTCCAATTCTGAATTGTCACTTCTAATTTCATCCAAAAGTGAGTTCAAGAACTTCATACGCAGAAACTTATCAAGTTCTTGAACTCGCTTACATTCCTTGTACGAGCATTTGCATATTAGCATTCGTTATAACTCCTTAAACTTCTGATCCTACAGCACTGCCAACACCAAATGTTGTATGTAACTGATCACTTCTATGTTCTCATCTAAGAGCTAAATTACTTTTACATTCAGATTGTCTTTTCTGAAGGCGGATGTTGTGGTCGATCTCGTCGTTTTGCATATTTTCCTCATGCGCCATCATCATGCTTCCATAGATATTCCACTTGTTTTACAAAATAATAGGATTAAACCTTAGGGGTTTTCATCTTTAAATCAGATAGTTAGGATTATAAAAGGATGGCTAATAAAAAATTTAGCAAATACTTTATTTAAAACTGGCCTATTGTATCTCGCAAAAGAACACATTGGCTATGAAACCTCCATAAATGTACATTTAAATGAGGAGACTCAAACTCAGAAATGGGTTGTAGCGCCAAAAGTAGACGTACAGTACATGTTCGACTGTACGTATCTGAGTTCAACAGTGCTATACGGTATATTAAGTAAATATTAATTGTTACTTACATTTTACTGTATATTCACAATTTCTTCAATGTCGCTGCTCTATCCAGCTTCTAATCAATATTTTTGAGGTTGAAGTTCTTTAACTTAAAATTTCTATTAAAAATCAAAAATTATACAGGCGGACATTTAAACTTTACATCCTAAACGTTCAAATCAAACGCTTTAATTTTTTGGAAACAGGATCCGAATGAGTAAACAAAAACAACAACACGAACTGGAATTTCTACATTATTTGTAGATAAGAACGAAAAAACGTGCAAACAACACGATTATTCTGCTGGATTCTCACTGAAACGAGATTGCGACCTTGCACGGAGTAATGAATATTTAAAAAATAAACATATAACAACGAGGTATTGGCTTCTATGAATAATTATAAAAGGAATAAATTTATCCTTGGCAAATATCAATATGCCAGGATCGTGTTCAGGACTTAGGTTTCATTAGGTAAATCGGCAGACCTGGATAATTCACATTTGCCTTTGTCATTTTTGTACGAACCAGTTATAGTTCATCTGCAAATTAAGTAGAATGAATCAGTACTTACCCTCATTTTATCGAGACAGGCACTGGGTGAAATGCATGCTTCTTAACATTTTCTGAAAAATATCATCATCTTCATTATAGTTTACTATTCAGTCAATTAAAGGTTGAATTATCCGGTTTTTTTAAGTTAATACCAGTTGTGAATGTCTCTTTTGGGAAAAATCAAGGAGATGCATGCAGATTTTCAACCACTCTTTCCACAGATAACGCATTTTAATTGTTCAATGACAACCACAACTATCGTTCTGTTTATAAAAAGGACTGCAATGCTTTTAATTTCAACGTTATACAACAAAGAACTAAGTCGAATGGCAAAGGAATGCGTGTTAATTATTCACGCATTAGTGACTTACATGTATAAACCTTCCAAAGGAGCCATTTCACATAATACATACTTCTGGAAAAGTAAATCATTTTCACAGCATTTTGAGTTCATCTTATAAAAAAGCAAAAACAAACAATTATGGCAAAATTCGCGCAATCAGACTTTTTCTTGAAAAAATCACTTCACATAAAAAAGTTTCACAAGTAATGGACACTAGTAGTTCTCCATTCAATCGACACCCAAAAAACACATTTAAAGATGAAAATTGAAAGATTTTTCCAGGAAAAAAAGAACATAACACAGCTTAAAAATATGTACAGCGTTTCTAAAACGGATTCCTACAGTAGTGAGAATATAGTACACGCTATTCGACAGGTTAACTTCATATTAGTCTACAAGGAGTAAAAAACTAAGTTGTATTATTATAATACCAGATCTCATAACTACATCCGTGTTAGTACATGAACATTACATGGTGATTGTGATTCCGTGTTAAATTTTGCGCTTTTTAAAGTTAGCCCATCTTTATATAAAATTAAGTAGGATTAATTGGTACCTTATATGAGCCAGTTCCGCACTCATTCGGGGGAAGTTCGTTAAAATTGTTGGTGATCATTACACAAATAGCACCTTGCAATTTACCAATATTTACGAAGTTTCCGATTAAAACGGACAGTAAATATAAAAATTCTCCAGTATCGATGTATTAGAAAGGAAGCTAAAAATGTCTAGGCATGCTTTTGTTATGAAGAACAATACAGCAAATTGAGTTTCCTTAAAATCTTGCCATATTATGGCAAAAAAAAAGTTAAAATTAGGGACATACTGTAATTTATTTTCCCTTAAGTGAATTAATTATGCCAATGATTCAGGAAAATAGTAAAAAAAAGAATTAAAACTTCATTTTAAAATGAATGCTTCGTTTTTACACAAAATATTTCAAAACTATTTTACCTTTTAAGTATATTTAAAATTTTCCACATAAAATTAAATAACTTAATAAAAATAGAATTAAGTTACTAATAGACATATTTCAACCTCAAAGTCGGTAAAAAAAATTAAAGCTTTTCAAAGTGAGCGAGAAATTCATCTAAGTCATCGTGCAAGTACTGTATATAGGGTAGGTAAATTTATCAGCCCTAGTCTTGTTAAGTTAAGAGCGGATTAAATTTCAACCTCAAAGATATTTTCGAAGATATTTTTTGCGTGTGTAAGGAATTCCTAACCCCGAAACAAACATAATTTATCTTCTAGGGGCTAAACAATTCTGTAAATATGAGACCTAGTTGTTAATTTTTGAACTCATGGAGTAACTTGCTGTGTGGTTAAGAACTTCCTGAAGTACAGATGCTTTACACTCTCTAGTTAAGAAAGCTGCCTTGGAATAAACATTTTCAAAACCTAACCTAGAAGTCACGTTTACAGGACGTATTAAAACCTAGCGAATTTCTTATACAAGTTTCCACATCTATGCTAACATTACACAAATCTACAGTATGCGTCAAGGAGTCACTGGGTTCTATTAGATCATACAATTTAAGTAGCTGGATTTTGTTAACTATACTTCACAATCATCGCAAGGCTGGATATCAAGTAATCAAGTGGCCTATTTCCCACCAAAATATAATCATCCAAAAGTAACCAAGAAGTTAAGCTAACATCGTAATAAAATTCATTAACAAATAATCAGCTTTTTAGATATTTAGATATGCAGTTCTTGTTTTTCTTCGTGCAAAATAAAAATACTTTCCAATTTTGCCTATGAGGGGTGTTATTGGTCCCCCACGAGAGGTCTTCAACATGAAAAGATCAAACGAGATCTACATGTACATGGGACCTCGGTTTAAACACTCATCTGAAAGAGCCGCAAGCTAACACGCAACTTAATTAGGGATGAGTCAAATGAGACAATGAGTTTTTGAGGAGCTTGGACGAACTAAATTACTGAATTAAAAAATTAAAATGGCATTGGACTAAGTTACAGAAATCTGAGTTACAGAAATCTGAAAATCAAAAGAAAAAAGCTACAATTTTATACAATTCTGCTGTCATTTTTCTCCTTGTCTCAATATTCAGTTCATGAATATTTAAAAACAATCGAATAAATAAGCAAATTTGGTTTTATCAAATTTGTATCTAGCATTGTAAAATTTCGCTTTATTTATGCCATATTGATATCTTAAAATTCCGAATGTCATTCCACGTAAAAAAAAAACAAAAAAAAAACAAAACATTGTTTCGTGGTGAGCCAACATATAAAACTACAAAACATTGCTTAACCAGCAGGCAAAATGTGAGGCCATAATGTACAATGATGTACAGACTGGAATCATGATTTACTAACAAGAAATTCAAAGATTTATGTAAAAATCACAATGTACGTTAAAACGAAATAACTCATTAAAAAAACTTAATTCATGTATGATTTGATTGTGTCAAAGTTTTGCTGAGATTTGGAAGGACTGCTCATGGAGGAGCATTTGGAGTATCAAATAATAAATTAAAGATTTCTACACACTGGTGCTGATGACCAATAAAAATGATTATGCTACAAAAATTGATTATGATTAAAGAAAAATAAAATCACAGATCTCAATGATTATAGAAACGTGCAATGTTCTTGCACACTAATGTGAAAGAATTTCCATGTTTTTATTGGGAGTTCCTATTGGGCTTGTTATATACATGTATGCTGTATACATTTCTAGTTACTTTCTTCATAAAATTCGTCATCTAATGGAAAATAACTTTTTGATTAACTAAAACTGCTTTATGCTTAACATAAATTGGGTTGAATGCTTGATTGCTACCAGGCGTCATTTGCTAGCAAAACTTCAAAGAAATTATCACTACATATAAATTCCTTAAAGACAATGCAACTCATGATCATTGAATTCTATATTCTTCAAATTGGACAGCCATGAGTGTGTATATGATGATGATTAGAATGAAGCCCTTTTGGTTTAATCATCAATGAAATTTCAACAGCCAGTAAAACTTATTTTATCATGTGTGAGCTACCCATCATAAAAACATTACAATTAACACACATGCTAAATCATTTGGTATAAATAAAGTATAAATGCAGTGGTACGGATTATTTCCCTTTCTTCATTTGGCCCTATTGATAGGCTGATTGACTCGATGGAAAGCTCAACAAACCCATCATTACAGATTGTTTGCTAGCTCTAAAAGTTATTTCAAGTAGGGTAATATTTGGCTACAGACTACTGCAATATGCAAACCGGGCACATACATGTAGATATATTTTCTCGGAATCTTTGCATTCTGCTTGAAGGCAAAGTATTACCCATTGATAGATCAATTGGGGTTTACCTGCATTATTTGTATACAAGGTGTGACAATGGGACATGTTCTTAGCCACATCAATCTACTGCATGATCTTATCTGGAATGCAAACATTGAAGAAATATTATTACGCACTACCTTATTGGGAGAAAGATCATGACTTCCTGGCACATTAAGTTTCATCGAAGTTTGGATGAAATCATACCCCATGTAAACGAATGGGAAGGTCTGGCCACTTTTATCAAAGAATTCCCCGTCATAATGTACCATTTTTTCATACTGTCTAAAGTTCTTTTTACGTAATTAACCTAGCAGAAATGTTTAGGAACTCGAAAATCCATTCGTTTCAGTCGAAAACTTTTAATCGCCCTTGCCAAATTTCGGAATTGGTTTTAAACGAAGAAATTAACCTTATTCGTCCATATACCCTAGGATGGGGACTGGAAATGAGTCCGTATTTTCAGAAATTCGCATAAAACGTGAGGTTTCATTGTAATTGCATAACATTCTTTAGATTTCGTTAAAATCGGTAACTACTAATAAAATCTTGGTCACAGATAATTACCAAGTCTTGTCTACGGCAGAATTCATTAAAAACTCACAAGTTATGATAGGGTATAGTACCAGGCATGCCATAGTCAATACAGATGATCTTTGGATTTTTAGTTTGGACATGCAGTCAAGCATTCTACCACCAAATAAAATTACTCAGATATTTTGTATACGGGTCGCAATTTAAAGGCAACTTTGCCTTATTGAATTGAAGGGGCTAGTAAAAAAATCAAACTCCAAATATATATATATATATATGTGTGTGTATGTATATATAATACAGCTATACAAAATTGTCAAGAGCCCAGTTGAAGAAAATATAAACATCTACTATTGAAGAAATTCTTGTTTGGCATTTTGTAGGATAGGTATGCTCTCAACATGCTGCCATTAGAAATTATTGCTTTACTAAATGACGGTGCATGGTCCAAAAAAGCCAATTTACCTCAAAGATTCATTTTATGGCAATTTTAGTCATGGTGTGCCATTCCCACCATTAAAAGGTCAATCTTTACAATGGCACAGTGGCTCAACAAGCACAAATGTTCATCGACAACAATGCCTCACTTTTTCTTGCCAGCTTTCTCTGCTGCCTTTTCTGCTTTTTTTTGCATCTTTTCCCGCGCTCTCACTTCCTTCTCGGCGGCCTTTCGCTCTTTTTCCAACTGTGCACGTAACTCTTTGATCTTCTTCTTTAAAATGGATCGGTCATTGCTGTTTGAAACTCCTAAATTCTGAACAAGTTAAAAAGAGGGATTAAACTTACAGTTGGATTAAACTGACAAGTTCAAATGATAGGTGGTTTCCCTCTGTAAACGTGTTGGTGTAACTTGAACGTAAATTCATTCAGTGACATGCAATTTGTAACGTATTTCATTAAATTTAGAATAATAAAGCGTTTTAAATACAGCTGAATATCCCAAATTCCTCAATTATCTAAATGCTACACAGAGCTGAACTTCTAGATTGAAGTTCCAAAATTATTACACTTTATTTATGCATACATGTAGTTAAAAATGCCACAGACATCTGAAGGGAATCATTCACATTTTGTTAGAATTTTTCTTTGTTACTGACTATAAATTCTTTATGAAAATGAGATGAAACCTAACTATATAGACAGCCAGGGCTTACTCTTAATTTGGTACCATCCATAAACACCAACTCCTGTCCATTAATATTGCCATCAAGAAAGGAAGAAATGTATTGTTCCATGCTAAGTGCAAGCAACCACTGTCCCACTTGGCCAGTTGACCATTCCAAAACAGAACATGACAGCCATTGGTGAGCGCGGCGATCAGGAGCACCACCAGGAATCATACTACTTCCAAATCCATGATCCTGAAATTTAAAACTTTTTAGAACTCATCATATATGCCATTTTTGGCATGACTTTTTGACGTCTATTAACAATACAAGTATAAGAACTGAGAAAAACTAAGCAGTTCTACTGCTGGATAGATATGATTTAAAACGTGAGACATAAATTTGAGAGACCTGAAATGGATACCAGGACAGGCTGCCCTCACATTTAAATTTTATGATTTGCCAAAGGTTTTACCAACTAAATTTTGAGATAGTTACTCTTATCAGCTATTCTATTACACACTTTCTATATGTCACATACTCTGAACTTTGTGTGACTTAAATCAAAGATTGAAATAAAATAAACAAAAACAGATAATTTCACTCACCCCAAACACACTTTGTGGCTGCTGAGTCTTGGCTCCACTCAAAGAACCTCCTTCCAAGTCAATCCCTGCTGGGTATGCTGAATGTTCCAAGGAAGTGGAATCTGTGAAAAAGGGACACTATCAGTTAAGCAGTCAATGGTGTTCAGTAAAACTAAAATCATAATAAGAGAAGATGATTATGGACAGTGGTGTCTAGAATACTATATGCAACTAAGGTTATTTTAATGCAGCCTAGCCGTTTCTATTTAAAAAGCTACACAGCTATTTGTTCGACCATGGAGCATAGCTGCTAATAACTACCATGCTATGAATTCAAGATGTTAGTCAGAACTATATTTCAAACTGGAAAGAATTGTAGTATCTACAAGGAACAATGCAAAATTAGATAGTTAAAATATCAAAGATTTGAAATACAGCACATGACATGTACTGTATGTCGTCTTTCTGTGAGACATTACAAAAATGATAATTTGTTTGTCATTGGTAAGATATTTAAAAATTTACAGTTAGAAAGCAAATAAAGAAACACATTACTCTACCAAAATTAGGTTAACAAATGCAACTTAAGTTTATGTATGTGATTTGCAAATATAAGTCTGAGGATAATAATCTTACAGAATACTGCCCAATGATAACAACAGTCTCACAACAATATTTCGAAATTATAGTAAAACTCTCACTTATATCCAGATATTGTTTTTAAAAGATGTGCCTTCCTAATTAGGCAGTTTCAAAGGTTACGTAAACTAAATATATCATGACATGCCTTTTGATATGCAAAAGAAATTCTATCGCACTCTTATGTGTGGTCTTATGAGTTGTTTTCTGCTTGAGCAAAGATTTGATGTTATGTTATTTGACCAAGTAAAGATTCATTGTTTACGTTGGCTAACAAGTGATGAACAAATGAATTTTTTGGTTTTAGATAATAATTAGGTAATTTTGTCTCACTAATTGTCATTCACATACTACTTCTATAAAGTAATATTGAATATCAATAAACTAAAAACCTCAGTTAGTTAAGATTATCACGATGAATAATGGTTAATAAAAAAAATGCAAACTGAAAATGCACAGGGGCAAATTTCAGACAAAGGTGAATAAGTGTAAATCAATAAGGAAGCAGCCGACTATGGAATTACTACAATGAAATACAAAGGAGCCAACTAGCTGATGCCGCAAATACCTGAAAATGAAGAGACTAATAGGGTTATTTCATCTACTGATCAATAGAGCCCAGACCTGCTCGCAAAGAAATGCACACACAAAGACATACAATTGTCACGCAGGACACAGGGAGGATTTCAGGCAAACTGAGAAGATGCTTCGCAACGACTATCTTTAAAACTGATTAAATTTCCATACATATGACAAAATGGCATGATAATTTTTCTGGCCCCCAAACTGATCGAACACCAACTTTATATGGGAAGAAATTTGTAACAAAAAATAGGAGACAAATTACATAAGTTTATGTGCAATTTTGACTATGCACCATGGTTTATGGGTAACATTTGATTCTTTAACAAATTAATCTGCATCCGAATTATGTCAGAGTATCAGGTCAATATATAAGGTACCTAGTTGCCCATGGTGGTCATGATTTGTGGTAATTCTAAATAATTTTGTTTATTCTGATAATTTGCCATGAACTCATATGGTATATTTCCTGAGAAAAACTGAGAAAAACGTTCTTGCACTAACTAATGCCAGAAAAAAAACTGATATCAGTCTATAAGATAAAATATACCTTACATGGCTAATAGTTATACAAGTCTACTTGTGATAGACTTAAGTCAAATGGCACTTATGACTTATAAAATTGTAGCTATTTTCAAAATCATTCTTTTTGTACATGACAGTAATTTGGCAGACTCTTACTATATTAAACAAGAGTTGAGAAGCTAATATTAATCAGTAGAGAGAAAAACAAAACTACTGAAACAATGAGCCTTACTGTGCATACATCTCGACATATTTGGAATTCAGTTCTAACGTATAGTGCGACTTCATAAAAAAAATGACAAACTGCTACACAAGTAGGAAAAATTCAAACAAGCAGTTTCCATCAAATGTTTTCTGCCTACATGCAATTCTAAACAATCAAATACATTTCTGGCCACGTGCAATGCTCTATTAGTCTACTCGGGTCTACAAAAACAATTAATCAAGCGTACTTTACTTAATCTAAGCATAAATACATTTGCTGAACGATACTTTAAAAAATAAATGAACAGAAAATTAAGTGATGCAATAAAAATAAGGATGTGATGATTTATTTGGGTTG
The DNA here is from genome assembly GCA_034697705.1 of Ommatoiulus sabulosus. Taxonomy (NCBI): domain Eukaryota; kingdom Metazoa; phylum Arthropoda; class Diplopoda; order Julida; family Julidae; genus Ommatoiulus; species Ommatoiulus sabulosus. The sequence goes on along the minus strand of JAQGAO010001037.1, from coordinate 14,792 downwards.
CTGTGAACCATGGATGGCTTTCACTGTAATCATCACTGTCAAAAGAATGGCTTATTGAGCAAGTCCCTTGTTCTAGTATTTTTCCCCTAAAAAAACGAATTATCTTTTAAATTTGAATCAATGAAGAAGTAAAAATAAAAAATAAAGTATAACCAGTTGAGATTTAAAACCAATGTATGATGCATGTAAATAAGGAAAATAAACCCCAGCTTTAAAATAAACGCATCCCAATTTTTAAAAGGGATTATAGCAACAAAACAAATTTGGTGTATACTGTTGTGATTTTAAATATAAACATGACTGAGCACTCCAATATTAAAACTGGGAGGTAGTGAAATTTTAGTTTGCATAACTATAGAGTCAAATCTAAGCTTGCTATCATTTGACAGTGCGACCAACAATCTGACATAAATTTAGCGTGCATGTCACTGGTTCATAGATCAACCCAATTCAGGTATGAAAACTTAACTGAGAGGGCGAGAACAACACGAGGAACACGAATACATGAAAGAAGGCAAGAGATAGAGAGAAAGAGGAGTTTTGCCTGTACCGGCCGTCTGAGCAGCCCCGGGCAGGCAGCAGCAGGACAACGGGGGCCCTCGAGGGGTAGGCTCTGACTGAGGGCAAAACCTTGCACAGCCAGATGAACTATCTGAAAAAGCACAACCAAGAATGAACGAATTCAAAAGCAGCCATTGGGTTGGTGGAAGCCTTGTCCTTTGAGATCAGAAAACAACAACATGGAAAGCAAATAGCAAAATAATGCAGAAATTACAGCGACGCAACATCATCAGGGCCAAATAAGAGCGTGATTGATAACGGTATTATTCTTACCCCTTTTGGCAGGATATGAAACGCCAGTATCTAAGACCCGCTTGGAAACCAAAACTGCCCCTGGATCACTGTTGGCAGTGGCATTACTGCACGTACTTTGGGAAGAGACTGTTGAGCATGGACTCGAGTTGGGATTTCTTGGAACATCCAATGCAACTACGGAAAGAAACGTAACAGTTTCTTAGTTCATAAATCAACAAGTTCTCAGTGCTTGAGTAGGATTGCATTAAGATTTTAATCTTAGTACCTGATTGTTGAGGGTGACCATATGACTTCTCCAATGGAATTCCAAACTGGTCAGTTTCTTCAGAAGCAATCTGACGTTTTGCTAAACATTTATAAGAGAGATCATTTATATCCAAACATTATTCAAGCTACTTTATACAGTATTATAAATTGCCCACAGAAAGTCACTGGTTATTGACTGCAAAATAATTTGAGAATGGTCATTTATCGTTTCCATTCCTTGTGACTGCGCTTACAAAATAGAAATTCATGCACAACTTATTAATCAGCAACTACCTCCAAAACATTTACCCCCATATATGTAATCACAAATTTAAAACATTTCCATTAGTTTGCGTATTAGTGCAAACAGCAACAAATATGCAGTTTGCATTTTTAATAGTACATGAGAAAATATGGAAAACTTGCAAAATTTAATTAATGGTAACCAAACAGATTATACTTTTATTACAAATTTAATTACCAAAATAAATTTACCTTCCAAATTCTTCCTTTCTAAGATGACCCTCATTTCCTCAGCAAACCGGTCATCTATTTTCACAGCAATTGCTCGTCCTTCCTGGCCCGGGGAACTGATTGTCTGCACCTGTATCTGTTGCGTGGTGGAAATGACTGAATGATGAAGACGACCGACGCTTTTGTGATGTTGCTCGACCAGATTAGCACTCTCTGCATTATAACTGAAGTCCAATTGGGGTACTTTGTGAGGAACTGTGCCACCATCAAAGGATGGTAAAGGCGTTGTAACAGGACTCGTGTCAGAGGACACAGAAGTGGAGGTAGATAATTTATCACCAAATGAAGGCTCGGTAGATCTGAGTCATTAAATAATAAACAGTTAACATCTCTGTGCTGAACTGGAAATAGTAAAATGTCTAAGGTTTGCAAACTCACTCGTCCAAATCTTCTCTACTGCTCCCAAGGCTAGTACTGCTATCAGAGTCTTTTTGGTCCAGAGACTGCACATAAAAAACTTGTATATCAAATTTACTACAAAATTTCATATTTTCAAAAATAGTAAATTAAATTAAATAACATATGATGTTTGGAAATTTAGGCAAGAAACAAAATAACATTGTTACAATCTTGAAGTTAATTTTTTTTCAACATGTTTTGGGAGTAATCTTAGGAAAAGTACTTCATATATGTAAATAGTTGGTGTTTAATTCAAAATAAAAATCAATACATGCATAAAATAGAAATGCGTTAAAGCCTGCCACCAAATTCAAATTGATTTACGAAGGTGTTTTCAATATTATTGTGGGATTCCATCACTCATATAAAATTAAACTCTAGTCTCGCAAAATTTCCAAACTTGAAAAAACACGTTGTTTGAATTAATTCAAACAATGTGTTTCAAACATGCCCTCGATTCAAATCAAGGGGGCATGTTTAAAACACATTGAGAGAAATTAAGGAAACATTCACTAGTTCCCAGCAATGCTTAATACAGGACTAATTTTTGGTTGTGAGAATTTATCGCATATATATATCGAAGTGCATAATGCTTAAAATGGGATGCTATTAAATCTAGTTAGTGATGTAACCTTCGAATGACGATAAGCAATAATAAATGAAACAATTAACGTTTCACCCAAATTGATAACCGGATAAATACAGAATATGAATTCGTACCTATTTTCAATGCACTTAAAATGCAATTACCTTAAAAAACGTATTGAAGAAGAAATTTTTAAAAAAAATTACCGTTCCATCACCAGAGCTGCCAGTGCTTCCAGTTTTCTTGATGGAGGGCGGCTGCCTGTTTGCTAAGCTGCCCTTACTTGCAAGCTCAGCTTTTGCTTTGGCTGCTGTGCTATCCAATAGCTCCGTTTGCGGGACAGCCTTTTCAAAGACGTCATCCTTGGAAGGAGGCTTACGCTCCACAGTGGAAGTCTTCTTTTCGGCTTCATCAGAATCTTCCGTAAACAAAAAGAAGTACTCCATTCTGAACTTCCTTTCATATCCTCCATCTCTTCATTTCATACAGGTTGCATGCAAATTCTTACCAGGACTAATGTCGTATTTGGCGAAATCCCCATCGGACAGTTCACTATCTGAAATGTCAACTTCCAACCCATTACTACTTCTCCCTAATTTATTAAGAAAATTGAAATAAAAGATAACTTGATAAAGTATTACAAATCAGAACAACTAATTTGAACTTTGAGATGTTTAAATTATTGATTTCCCCAAGCTATTTGTATGTCTACTTCCAAATATTACTTTCCTTGTCAATTAACCCAATCATTTGTGAAATTTGGTCAATCATGAGCTTGTAGGAATGCATTCAAGTAGTTTAGTAGTTATTTTACTATACAGACAAAAACACTCAAATGTAGATATACCACCACCTAGTTAAAAAACAGAATTAAGCATGCATGGGAAGCTCAGTTTGTGAAAAAATGCCCAAAGCATTAAAAGCCCTAACCATATTAATGCCCTTTTTTGTTTAGTAATAGCCATACATTCAAGGTTAATTCATAAAAGAAAGCAAAAGATGTGACCACAAAAACAATTCTAGTGAATGATGATCACGTGAAAGTAACATATTAGCAGTAATGTATGACGAGATGTCTTTCTTGATAATGATTCATATATATGATTTGTCAAAACATGCTCTTCTTAATATACAAATGAAATATGTATTTTTATCTTTTAATATACTTGATATATACTCTGCTAAACCAAATATTATGGGAGAGTTCTGTCTTCATAAAATAACAAACCATATTTTATGCAATCAAACCCTGTTTATCATTTATACTGTATGTTTGATAATCATTGCTTATCAAACAATCCAGATGCAGGTTACATCATTCTCAATTTTGTGTAGTCAACGATTGAAATGTGGTATATCTAGACTTGGCAAATGTATATTTAAACCAGAATTATAATTTCCCAGACTCAGAGCAATATACGTCAATACAGTATATATAGTAAATACCTTTTTGTCAAATCATACGACTGAGAAAAGTATTGCAGTCTAATTTTTACAGTTTTTCAAAGAAAACAATAATAGAAAATGACGAGTGTTCATTAAAAATTTTATTTGTATACGTTTTGTGGCACATACATCGCCGAATTTAATCATTACGCAATAGGTGCAACATGCGAGCTACCTTGCAGCATCTAGATTTCACTTCATGCTACCAAAATGTATTATTTTAAGCAACCACTCTTTCAGATCAGAAATTGCAAGAACTGGTGAGCACAATATCTCCCTTCAATCTTCACTTCTCCCTCAAATAAATTAAGTGGAAGCGACAGTCTTACTTTTTTGGTTGAACACTTGAGGTTTCCTCAGTTGCTGAGGTGTTAACTGGAGCTGCTTAATGCTTGTGTTGTCGTAGGGCAGACGAACAGGCAAACCTGCTGCCTTCTGGGTTTCCATCAGATCCTGTTCCAGTTGGATGACTCTGTCTTTTAACGATTTAACAAGTGCATTGTATTCCTGGTCTTTCTCCTGAAGTTGCTGGATATGATATTCCTCTCGATGAAATAGATCTTGTTGTCTAGAACGAGTTAACAATACACAATAAATACTACAACCATTTATTGGAATAAATAAATGAAATAAGTAATAACTCCACGGAATTATAATTAAACAGGGCAGTTCTCTTTGTGAGAAAAATGTTTTAAATAACCATTTTAATTTACCGTATATTTATTAAGAATACATAGCATCACATGCTGAATCAAATGCCAAAATCACTCTTTTATGGTAATTACAGAAATAATAAAGAATGGAATGGGAAAAATGGCATAGTCAATTTTAGGAGCAGCTAATTAATATTTCAATTAATATCTTATGGGGCCAATTAAAAAACAAGTGACAATAAAGTCCCATTTTTTTTGACTGACTAACTCCACTTTCTAAAAACTTTTAAATTGAAACAAGCGCTATATTGTATAAAGCCTACCTAACAGAATACTGCTTTTTTTTAAAAAAAATCTTACCTTTGTTGAAATTCCTTTATTAATTTCTTCGCTTTGTAATATTTCTTTTCTAGAAGGATGTACTGGCCCTGGGATTCTTCCAGCATGTCCTGATAGGTCATGACTTCCTTCCGCGTGGCCTCTGCTACCTTTTCTGTTTCTGCTAACCTCATCGTAAGTAGTTGCAGCCTTTTCTCATATTCCTGATGTTCAGTTTGTAGCGCTTCCAGCATAGCCACCTAAATTTAAACAATTTAAATGAATAAGCAATTAAGATAGCCTTTGTCATCACGATCGAGGTGAATACAAGACTACAAATAAAAACGAATATAAAGCAACTGAAAATAAAAGAATCAAGCAATAACCAGTCGCTCACAAGAGTGCATCTCAACTTAAGCAATCTTGTACTGTACATTCACATTTTCTGATAGTTATCTAGCCTTACAATTAAAACTGGATTAAATAGCTGTTTGACAATTAAGCCCAATCATCAATGCATAATAATACAAGAAAACCATTAGAAAATGCAAATTCAATAAGATGCTATAAAAACAAAGAAAATCATCTTTCAAAGGAAAAAAAATAAAAGTGAATAAGCCAGTCATAATGTTTATGCTTGCAGGCGTTTTCTTAGTGTAGTTATGTCCAAAACACAGCCTATCTTGCAATTGGAGCAATAGCATGTCAATCATTTCGCCTGAAATTAACTCAAAATGGCTGCCACATGCAAACGTTTTGCAAGTTAAGAATCAATCAATCAGATGTTAACCAACATTGGTGCCAATCGCCTGAATAATATGGATGTTTTAACAGGTTTTACCCATTTTAGATTATTTTTCTTGCTAACAGCTTAAGACTTGATCAAAGTATTAATTACAAGAAAGCATCCACCACATAAGCTGCAAAGCAAGCTGTGCACTAAAAACATTGGCACCATTACCTTGGACTTAGATTTGGCTATCTCGGCATCAGCCACCGCATTCTTGTATTGGGTCTAAGTAAAGTCGAAAAAGCATGTTAATGGACCATGTTTTGCAAAAAGTGAAAACAATTGTCATGGACCATTTTGTAATCACATTTACTGGAGGCTCAAATCTTAACTAAATATAAATATGATAACAATCCATATTGCAAGGATAACATTGGTAAAAAATCACTAAAATTTACAGAAATTACCTCTTTCAACTTAATCCGCAGTGTAGTGACATCAGAGTCTGGAGATGGAGAATCACTACTGTCCTCTTCTAAATCGAAAACTTCGCATGTTGGCCCATCTTCTCCTTCCTCAGGGGTAGAATCCTCTTGAACCATAACCTGAGGTGAACACGGTGGCTGCACAGCCAAACTGGGAATGGGTAGAGTAAGACCTGGATAATTGTCACTTCGAGAATCCTAAAATTTCAAAAAAAAAAAAAACAGAAGTTAGAAAATCTCAATATCAGGAAGCCTACAATCATCAAGACACTCATCAATAGCTAAACAACTATACAACATTCATGCAGAAAATTCTTCATTAACATTAGAAAGATACCTGCTTATTCGGACTATTTCTTTAATAGATAATATAAAATGCAGAATATGCATACCCCTTCCGAGTGTTGCCGTTGATTTTGTAGTTCTTGCTCAAGTACCCTCCTTCGTTCGTCTCTTTCCAGATCAGCTTGCAGCGACTGTGAAATCAGTTGAGCTACTTCACTATTTTCCCCATCCTTTTCACGGCCAATTAAAAACCTGTTAATAAGAGAGAGAAGTATGCCAAATTAAAGTCATTATTAATGCATGGACGCCCATCAGTGTTGCATCCTCATGTACATGCAAACAGTGCAAATATTGATGGACACTATTATATGAACCACAAGTGCCGGAAATAATTGGATGCAATTTCCATGCGTGCAATTTTGTACAAAAACAAATTGTGAAGCCACTTTTTGCAATCTCCATTTGTTGTATTCCTTAATTACAATGTGGGTGTGGCACCGCAGCCCTCGAACAATGCATGACTTTTTCAGTTTTTTCCGAAGGCAATAATATACACCATGTTTAAGTTAAAAACATTTATGATGCACTAGGTTGGACCTTCATGAAATTTATTATTAAGATCGCTACGTATAATAATGTAAAAAATACATAAGATATTTTCACTTGATCTACCCTATATAAAAAAACATTACTAGATACAATTTAGTCCAATGTAAAGCAAAAATTTTTACCACACTATTATATAGATTTCAGATTTTATTTTTTGTGGGAATACCATAAGACTAAAATTATATTTTCTAAATGTATATAGTATTTTGAAGTTTAAAAGGATCACTATTTTAATAAACTTAAGCTCTGCGGTCAAAGTAACAGTTTTAAAATAATTTTTCTCAATAAAAAACGCTTCGCTAACTTTCCATTATGACAAAATAAGATTTACATATTTAATTTAATGTGATTTGTGAAGTGGTCCCATGCCATTTAAAAAATAACCCACCTGATATTAAAGCATACTGTATAAAGTTGAAGATTAGAGCAATAAAGTTCCATAACAAAGTCCTTAAATATTTCATATCATAAATGAAATTTTATAAAAATAGATCTTGTATGTTATACCATGGCTAATCAAGGTTTGGTTAACTGGCATTAACAATTCAAACAACCTGTGAACGTGCAATTTCCGTCTAACTTTTTAAAAATTGATTTAAAGATTGATTTATCAATGGTCATGTGCGGCCATGGTAATGCAGAAAAATTTCACTAACAATTTAAATACGCTTGTACATGTGTATATTAAATATACAGCAATTTTGCCCATGATTTATCAATTTTGAACTTGACATATTGAAAACTGAAAACATTTTTAAAGCAGGCGTTGAATGCTTAGACTAATTTTAAGAAAACAGGTCAATGCAATCATAATGAAATCATTACTGGAAATTGGCAGGCAGTTAAAAAATAAATATTAAGATACAGCAATCCGATATCATTAAAATGGAAATCAATCTGCAAGTCAACTAATTAAAAGATATGATTTCAGTTCAGGAACGCTATTTTATTCTTCCAAATAATTTTTTCCTTAAACATACATTCCCATTAAATATTTTTGGTTATTATACATCATAGCATGCCTATATCCCATGGAAATTACATCTTCTCCAAAATTGTGCACTGCATTTTAGTTTGATTCACAAAAACTTCATACAAACACATTCATCACGGGCATTTTACCCATCAATACAAACCCCAAGAATATAGGAGGCAGGCTAAATTGTTTAAAAAGCATTCTAAGCAATGATTTTTCATAGACCACATACTGTAGGCTTTAAACTTAAAGTGTAAAATTTTTGGAGTTGGAAAAAAATGTCATCGCAAATCCTACCTTACTAGTCCAGAGGTATTTCGAAGTACAGATGCAGCATAGGCCTGCGTAACCCCAACTAAACTTTTCCCATCGACTTCAATGATCTGGTCATTAACTCTGATGCTAAAACGAGACAAAAAAACACGAGTGCGTTACGGCTGGATTGCTTTCAAACCACTTTAAAATAAGCGCTTTTTTTTTCCTCCCCCTTAAACTAATTATGAAATGACGCAGCAAATTATTAAGGAATTTATAGACACCGAACAGAGCATAACATAGCATAATAGGGCATTTCCACGTACAATTCGAATTGAAAATTATAAATTCAGCGTGATATAAGTTTTTCTTTACGCATAGTTTGGAAGTATCTTACCCTTCCTTTCGTTATTAATTGCAGGCTTAATTTTTCTTATGCACACACAAGTGCACACAGTAGGGGTACTCAGACTGTCAGACATAAGCTTTGCATATAGCACTTTGGCAGTCATGAAGTCACGTGTGCAAAACGAATGCATTAATCCTTGAGCGGCTTTTTTAAACCAATCAGCGTGTCAATTTTGCACACGTGACTTCACGACCGCCAAAGTGGGATTCACAAACCTTATTCATCACATTGAAGCAAAAGCATATGTTGGTAACACATCTGCCATATGTTAAGACCATTAGGTGCTTTTATTTTCAGTCACCAGAAAAGGAAAATTTACCAACGAAATAATAAATCGAATAAAAAACTGTTGCATACAGTATTTTGTTCAAACGCCCTTGTGCTTCACAATGAAAGTAAATCTCTCAAGGACTTGAATGTAATATAGGCTCGTACATGTATGCATAGTTGCATGATGGACAAGATAAACTGTTTGGAAGTTTACCTTCGATATCTCGATTTCTCAGTCAATGGATGAGAAAAAATGCCTTAGACAAAATCTTTCTTCGATAAACTAATTCAAAATTAACTATAATTTGCAAATTGCGTGTACTGAAATATGGGTGTCACTGTGTCAAAAGTTTAATTCTGGAAGACTTCTAGTCTAGAAACGTGTAGCAATTAGTGTAAATGAATGCTGGATCGCCATTAAGTCTCACGAATTGCATAACAATTACAGGCCAATAACTCGTGTGGCTGCTTCTTGGATGAGTGATTATGGACAGTAAACAATAAATTTTATCACTCCACCCACAATAATGATAAAGACTAGGAGTAATCGATTGAATTTCGCTGTAATACATGTATAATATATGGTATGACTAGGCATAAAACTTGGAAAAAAAAGTTCAGATTATGGTCAATAGGAATTTCAATAACAAATTTTAAAAAATGTTTACATTTAATAGATTACAAATCCATGTGAAGAGTAACCTGAGTATGCACACTAATAAAAATGAGGCTACATGTTACAAGTTACAGTTCATGTTACAAGAGAGGTCTTTCATATAAAAAGAAAAAAAAATATGAACTTTTATGAAGTAAAAGACCATACAACTTCCCACACGTGTACATTGAAAGTGACTACCATATTTATAACAAAAGAAAAAATGCAGTTGTAAGGGTCCTAGAGTTAAATTCTTCATGGGAAATTTTTGAATGTAGCTTTACGCATAAAATTAAATATTTTCAATATCACATTTTCGATTATTCCCATGCATTAATATATATTATTTCAAACCATCTTCCTTATATTTAAAAAAAAACTTATCGAAAATATTTAATATTTCGAAAAAATCCCACAGGAAATGGACCACTAGGTATCCACTTATAGCAGCAGTATAGTAACTTTGAAAAACTGTAATTTTGCTCAGAAATTCACAACATATTTTTATACAAAATTTCCACAAAACTTTTCCATTAATCTGTTGCAAATGTTTACTTCTTAGACAAATTTACGATTCTCGATAAGTTTCAAAAATTATAAAGTCTCCCTAACCTTTCAAGACAAAAATAATATTAACAGTATACAGTGTGACTGGTTAATAATATTATGTAGTGACGCCAATATGTTACGACGTGGTCGATATTTAGAATAGAACATGCAATTATGCAACCACGACAACCAAACAGGCGAAAGGCCAACCAAAACATCAATTGAATCCGTTCAAGAATTTACAACTTAATTTTTAAAATCGAAATCTTTAGCAAAGACGATGAGGGTATTATGGTAAAATTGTGATTTTACTTACCAGCCGTCCTTATGTGCAGCTCCACCTTCAGTGATAGTTTTTACAAATATTCCTAGTTTTTCCAGGCCAGCATCAGCCCCGACGCCCATGCCAATTATGCTCAGGCCTAGTCCTTCTGGGCCTAAAAACGAAAATGAAAAAGTTCAAAGCTAATGCGCACGAGTGAAATGGCTGTTAAAATATCGACTGAAAACAGCTGCACCACCCACAGCGCTCTAGAATTTAACGTGGCAAGAGTCGAAATTCAGCTTCTTTCATGAGGAGCAACGACAGACATAAATATTATGACATCACGAGGGCATTCATAGATGCGAGAAACAGAGACTAAATTTATAGCCTAGAACTTATTTTGGGATACCTGGCAAAAAGCACTCCTAACTTAGTCGAAATTGTACTAGCTGGCAAGAACACATGGGTTCTACAACCTTTTAAACCGCATTGCCTGTGTTAATTATGGAAATATATATATGACAACAGAAGATACAGTGTACATTGAATATAAAATTGTGTACAAAGCAGATAAGCAATGTTCATGTTTGACAATAAAAATTCTTTCCAAAACTCGGGCAAACGTTTAGACGCAATTGTTCCCCTTTGCCATTGAACCCACTTTTCCTATTAACCCACGTGTATGATCCGCGTTTCCCCTAATCATTAGAGGGACATTTTTGTGATAATTTATGGTCAGGGTCTAACAACAAAAGGTCTCTTTAAATAATTTGTTTTAACTCAAAATTCACAAATTTTCCAGGAAATCAGAAAGCACACACAAAGATTCACAGACACTTTCTCACGTTTTGTTTAGCAGAACTTTTCCAAATTTGAATTTCATTTTCTTTCTCAAATCCATATACATGTACAGTAGATCACATGTAACAAATGGATGTTTCTGAACTATGTACATGAACAAGGAGGCGCTATAGCACATAATCATGGATTAGACATTTTTTATGTCTAGCAAATGAAATGGCGCATTCAAACAAACTTTAAAAGTGTATTCATGAGATTTTAACAAGTCTTAATTATTCATTGAAACTCACATTAAATAGCAAAGGCATTTTCAAAAGCTATGATAAAAAGAGGTTAAAATGGCATAGAGATTAAAAATCTTAAGAATGCCCACTAACATGGTCTCACGTGTTAGATGTAAACAAGTGAATACATTAATTCCTTATGGTATTTTAATTGTTTACATCATTTAATTCAACAATTTAGCAAATATAACGTCATTTTAAACTTAGGCATTATAGATAATTGTGATTGGAGCTTTAAACAATTATCAAGCATTGAAAAAAATTGAACTTTGACGACAACCAGGCCAACGTTAAAAATCCACAAACAAACAGTTAATGCAAACCAAGCTCTTAGCAGAAACGAGGAGCCAGTGACATAAATTAAGCCATGACATAGCTTAAATTAACGCCTAAAAAGTTTTCTAATCCTAATACAGCTGTATAATTATAACCTGTCACACAGTACAATACCATTATCATAAAAAAATTTAAACTAAAATCCTTGAATAACATTCATTTTATGCCATATCATTATTTTTAATTGTAGTTGACTAAATGACTGCTTAAGAAAGGTTTACTCAAAAATGATCAAGATTCCAGCAATATTTTTACACACTTACAGTGAATGTTTGAAAATGTGTAATTGTACTACAAACATAATCATAATCAAAAATCCCTTTGGTTTACTTTCAAAAAGTAAACTTTGTAATACTAATAGTCTGTCAATTACATTAATTTTCAAACTAGAAGTCAGCACAGGTGCAGAAATGTGCTGTGAAAATAAGGTATTTAAATAACCACTATGAAACATACCTTTTAAGAGTTCAACAGGAAACACTTCCATTTTCTCAACTCGTTTCTCCAACTCATATTCTGCTGACGCGGAGACAGGGTCGACATCATCATTCCGCCTGTCATAATCCATTCCAGAAAAAGTACTGTACACCTGCAATTAAAAAAAAAATTTAAGCAAAAAATTCACTGGAAATAATTTTTTCAAATCATTTCTCAAAATCATCGGATAATAAAATCTATAATATAAAAATTAAATCTTCTTTATGCAATTAAGTTTACTGAAACATTTTTTTTTAAACTTTGCTTGAATGGTTCCACGTTTTTGTTTACTTGTTTGTATAATCTCTAATTCAAATACATACTAGCAGAAATTAGTGTCACATAACTTTCAAAAGTGACTCGGCTTACCCGAATTGGCTGCATGCTGAACTTCACCCGTTCGCGCTTTTTGGGCATAGTGATGGATTGGTAAGTGTCAATAACATCATCTTCATCGCTTTCTGGAAGCCCGGGAACTTCTACCCAAAAGTGGCCATCCGTCAAGTAATGGACACCTTCTTCCGGGCCTTCCTGAGCGTCATCAGCTTCCTCTTCTTCTTCCTCCTCCTCCTCCTCATCTTCCTCTTCTTCTGGATTTTCCTCAAATTGACCATCATAATCCCCCCTGTAATCAGCTTGTTGCTTTAAGTTGGTCTCTTCAGCAATCACTTGGTTCTTGGCATTGCAATTAATGCTTTCAATGGTTTTAGTTAGCATTTTCTTGACTTCAGTAGCTTCCTCGTCACTGAGCAGTTCAGGGCTGGTGAAGAGCCAAAAAGTCAACGTTTTATGCTTAAAATGTGCACAAGAAAATAAATTAAACATGAAAGGCTGACCCTGGACACACATATTTTTCAAAATAATATTCAACCTTGAAAAAGATTATTTTCAGTAGGGTTTTGAATAAGGGTTATTTTGGCTATATACTGTTATGAAATTTGAAATGTTTTGTTAAATTCCCAAGGGATATGGCACAAAAAACGAAATAATGACACTTTCGCCTGCTAGCATCTGCAGTTAACTTTTGTCATTGCATGCATGACAGATAACATTTTCTTGGCAGGCACAATGACCAAATAAATAAAATATAATGTATGAGCGTACAAGCACTTTTTTATTAGAGTTGACATGCCATTATGTCATAAAACAGGATGACAAGTAGTTCTTAACAATTTTCACAATTACCCATAATTCTGCATTATAAAGCACCCAAAAAGCTCTCAGGAACAATCTGTCCATGTTAAATAGTTTTGTTAAAGAATGTAAAGCAATATTTTTCGCAAATGATTAAAATAAAACCATCCTTATTAAGATATCGTATTTATTCTGAAAATGACATATTAATAACAGGATATGTTTAATACTTAAAAATGTATTAGTAGACTATCAAATCCCTGCTTTACCTAAAAATGTCTTTTTATTGGTAAAGTATGACTTACCGCTGCCAGCGTTTCCTATTGGTCAAAAGGAACATGCAAGAAAGTGTGCCAATGTGAAGAAGTTGCAAAAGATGTCAACAACAACAAAGCCAAAATGGGAGAGGTGGAGGGCAAGAATGAAAAGGATAAAAGAAAAAAATAAAAGGCAAAATTAGCAGAAATATGCACCAAAAATTGCAACAAACCACATGCGTCATGTGCACAAACCCAAACATTCAGGGTACAGCATTCCCTGTGCACGTGAAAAACAGGGCAGTTAATGCATCCACACATCCGGTCTGGAATTACAATCTCAAGAAGCAATAAACGTAGGTTAATAGTATTCGATGGCAGGCAACTGCATAGCCATATTGGAATTCTCCTGCTTGTGAGCAGTTCTAAGTTGGGACTAGATTTATTACCAGATTCACTTTACGCAGGTTTACAGAGTTGTTATACATATCCAAATTTGCAAGCCAGCTTTTTCAATAGAAATGCCAGACGTTAGTTTTACCCAGCAGTTCTCTCTTTAATAAACGCACATGCCTCCAGTGCAGAATATCTTATTCAAAGTTGAAATCACAGAAAACTACACCAACAGTACCGTTTTGCAAGAGAAAAACTCCCTAGTAGCTGTTTACAAGTACTTAATTTGTCTTAAAATTTGCTACAGAGATGATGTAGTCATTTCCAACCAATTCGCTAGATTAAACAAAGCACATTTGTATGTTGGCAGCTGCATTTCTCAGATATTTTCCAGCAATGTTGTTTATTGCATTTTTTAAAAAAAATTATTATTTAATTCTTTACCCAGCAGTCAGTACATAGTACCATTTGGCAGGAGGGATCATTATACAAATTAAGTCAGACTAAGCAGTATGGTGATGATGGACCTAAACATCACAATTTAGTTATTTCCCGTATTTGGGATTTTAACGAGGAGGATGGGATAGGAAGACGGTCATGGCCGATTTAATATAGGAACTATCT
>JAQGAO010001036.1:0-27171 GCA_034697705.1 Ommatoiulus sabulosus | reverse complement strand
TCGAAGGCTTTGGCCAAGTCGACCGAGATTATGTCAACTTGCTTGCATTTAGGTTTACCGGGAGAGGCTGGAGCGTCAAGAGAACTGAGGACATGATGCTGAAGGTCAAGTAGAAGAAGCTTAAAACACGAGTCATGTTTGAAACAGAAATTTACATGTATGTTTCCATATCGATTCTTACCCGAGAATATTGCTTTTTGTCTACAACGTCGTCACTTGTTAAAGGGATCAATCCCATTCGATGAGCAATAAATTCATCGTGTAAAACTGTAGAATTGGCTTCTAGTTGAACCCAATCAATAGCTACATATACAAAACAATCCCGTACTTGAGTCTGTAAACGTAAACAGATTAAATTCGGTATGTCGATTATGCAATCCTTACCTAATGTAGGTACTTCTGCTATGAACACTCTTCTTATACTGTTAGCAACACTATAAAAAATGTGTAATATGTAAATTAACAAATGCTACAGTAGATCACAACCCAATGTATTTAATACATTAAATATACCTTAAATCCGTGTCCTCCAAGTAAAATTTTACATTTTCTTCGTTGAGATCGCTGATATGGACTGACGTTTGATTAGCGTACGGCATTTTCTTTTAGTTATCAATGTTTCACGACCTGCCAAATTAAATTTACTATTATAGACAGCCACAAATAATAAACTACTGTATCTTTTAACGAATTGTTGGCATTTTCTTTTCAACATGCTATCACTTCAAAGCAAAAAAAGATCAACACGTGCTGTGCGTTGTCAAACATGTTTCATTACGGGAAAAGCCATAATATCTTCTTTTAAAATACTGTAACAGGCTATAATAATAACATTATAAAATGAAAACAATTGGTGACGAGGGCAATATCGTACCTTTTATTGTCCAAATTCCAAAAACGAGCAGCGCGGTTCCGCGTACAAATTTGACGTCTTCTACCAACTATATTCTCCGCTAGGTGTCGCCACTAGTCTCGTTTTCTGTCAAGGTATAGCGCGAGTTGATGAAATTTTGTTGTTCTCACGCAAATAATTTGCATTTATTTTGACAACATAATTTTGCAATGGCTGATTTAGAAGATTACCCTTCAGATAGCAGTGACGATGATTATGTTCCTGGTAAGGAATTATACAATGTCTTTGTTACGTGTTTCATTTTACCAAATGCATTACGATTTACGAGTATTACAGGGTGCCTCTAAGTACGTCATGTATGTACAGTACATGCCAAATACAGTTAACTGTATTTCTTTTTTCAGATGCTGACAGTGGAGATGAAGTAGTTAGCGATGTTGAGGAAAAGGATTATGAAAGCGGTGTCGAATCTGGTGATGAACAGGTTAAAGCCCAAAAATCGAAGAAAACGGGAAAGAGGAAGTTAAATAATGATAGCATTAACAGTCGAAAGCGAAAAGGTGGCATTAAACTGGATAATGAATCAGAAGAAAATCCAAAGGACAGTTCCATAACGGAAAGTGTCGAAAATCCATGTAACGAGTCAACACAAAATGACAATAGTGAGAAGGAGAAAGAACGAGTAGATGCACTTTGGGCCAGTTTTATGCAAGACGTTGATGCCAACCCAAAGATAAATATGGTATGATAATGTGTAAGATGAATCTCAAAGCTTTTTGATATATAATTGTCGGGCCTGGGATGTTTGATGTTTCCATGACTGTATGTGATGTGCTCAGTATTACATTAGTATACAAATATTACATTCAAATCAACAAATTCACTGCTACATTGATTTAATTAGAAAAAGCAAACTATTCCATCTACCTCTAATGGCAGTCCTATACAGAATACAAGTTTAAACAAACCTAGTAAAGTCACAGTCACCAAAGTGTATGATTTTGCTGGCGAAGAAGTTAGGTAGGTTCCTTTTTCAATAAATGATGCTAGCATCTTTCTAAATAGCACTTATAATATATTAATCTATGTATATTCGACGTTAGGATCACTGAACAAGTAGATGCCAATTCTAAGGAAGCTAAGCTGGTTGAACTTGAGAAAATTCCGGCAAAACCAGCTGAACCATCAGCTGTCCCTAAAGCCACCATTCCCTCAAGTCCAATTGTTAAGTGAGTCATTGATGTAATTGTTTTCAAAGTGACATTTCAGATTGTTTGAAGTCTACATGATTTGTAATTTTAACTATTATGTAGTTTTTCCAATTGTATTTTGATCCCCATCATTTCTTTAATTTGTGCATCATGACAAATGGAGAAAGCACCATTGTAATTCGTTCATATTTTTCAAGGTTGCAAATATAATTTTTCATGTATAATTCTGTAGTTCCAGGCGACCTGCTGGTCTAAGCAGTGTGTTAAATAAAATTGGTGGCAAGAAAAAACTGAGCACCTTAGTAAGTTATAAAAATCAAATTGATATTTTTGTTTTATACCATGAAGTGTTTATATTAATCATGATTTATTTTTGTTGGTAAAAGGACAAATCACTTTTAGATTGGAAGGATTTTAAAGACCAGGAAGGAATCGATGAAGAACTAACTACATTCAATAAAGGAAAAGAAGGGTACTAGTAGAATTAGAAGTAGTTATATGTGACGTAAGTTTTCAGTTTTACTAAATTTATTTATTTATTTTATTTAAGGTATCTCGAAAAACAAGCATTTTTGCAAAGAGCTGACCAACGGCAATTTGAAGTTGAAAAAAACTTGCGATTGACCAATCGGAGTAACCGATGATTTTCTTTATCTCGATAACTGAAACTGGTTAAGATATGGTAATAGGTTGTCATTTGCACCTACAACGTCTTCATTGAGCAATGTCGCACATATTTCAATCTCGGGTTTTCATCTTTTTTACCATTGTTTTCAAAAGTTTACATACATTAAATAGATCAAAAGAAATGAAGCTGTTGGTGAAAATGTTGTGTGGTTACAGATATTGAATATACTTGTTCGGTATCTAATACTAATTATAAAAATGCACAATGCTGATTTAATTCTACCATCAGTAATGTTTTGGAAGAATTGAAATTCAGATCACCCCCTATTGTCAGTTGTTAGGTTTGTGGCATATTTCTGCTTAGAAAATAATTTGATTTTACATACAGTACAAATTGTGGTAATACTGTATACATAAATATATATAGCAAAATAATAAAAATGAATTCAGTATTTTATGGTATTATTAAATAAGTGATTTAGTACAGATAACAGTACTGGCATTTGAGATATGTTGAGTGGAAAGATTTGGCTGACAATAAAAAGAGTATTTCCAATAATAACTCAAAATTGTGTTACTTGATTCTGCAAGTTAATTGTTAACTGGCAATTTTAATTCTAAGGTACAATGTTATGCACGACTTTGTCATACAGGTGACTTTGATATTTAAATTATAAATCTCATTTCCATGGTAGTTTTATTTATGCTTGGTATGTCGTTTTAAAGTATTGTAGAACCTCTCTTATATGAACTAATTGGGACCAGAGGTGGTTCATATAATCGAAAAGTTCAGATAAGGGAAGTGGAACTTCCAACCAATAGAAAACCAATTTTAAAAAAAATAGGAAACAAGTCAAATATTAGTATTCAAAGTTATTTTATCACATTACATGTACATGTATATCACTTTTATTGGGCATGTTTGAAAAAATCATGAATCTTCTTCTGTTTCACCATCTTTTATTTTTTTTGTCAAAGCCAAATCCCTTATTTTTTTAGTTGAAATAGCTGGACTACTGCTACGAGCTGGCCTCAAACGAGGTACCTAGATGTACATGTATTTAATTAATTTTTACCAAGGTTGATGCCTGTGCCAGCAAAAAAACGCGCAGTGTGGTCGGCAGGAGCCTCGTGCTGATAAGTTCATATAATAGAGGTTTATATAAGAGAGGTTCTACTGTATCCCTTTATATCATGTATGCACCGCAGGTTCAGAATCAGCCACGACCATTTCCCAATCCATTAACTCGTCTTCTTGTGTATGTGATCAGTCAAATTTAAAAACTCCTCGAAGTTGTTGATGAGATCACACAGGGGTCAGGACCTCAGCTCTTTCGGATGAGAGTTTAAATTTAAACTGTTAAAGAAAAAGCCACCACTTAGAGAATTTTTCACATCAAAATTCGCACCGAACCTCGACCGGGGAGCGAATCTGTCGGAATCCCACAAGCCGCAACTCGGATACAGTCGCTGTGGGTACAGTATGTTGTGGGTGGCAAGAGCGACCATCGGGGCCTGTAAGTTTTATTTATGGACGGTGTGAGACTTGAAATGAGTCATCTTAAAAAATTAAGGTAGGCCTATAAGAATTATACGATTCGCTGTGCAAATTGCCAATCGGTAATAGTACCGCAACGACATTTTCAGACACTAGTTTATAGTGTTTATAATTCGAAAAATGCATACAATTGTAAATATTCTGTATTGCTGACAACGCCACAGTGACAACGCTGCCTGAAGAAGTTATTTACGATAGATGACGTCATGGCAACCTGTTGAACGTTACGTCACATTTCCGAAACACATTCCATCTTGTGTGTCGGACGAGTAAGCGTGCGTGCGCTGCATTCGCGCGTGTTCCTGCTACCTTTTTACTTTTTATTCAAGGTTTTGCCGCTTCGGGTATGGTTTTTTGCCATTTATTAGCAGTGCTACTTCTTTTTATTTGTGAGACCAGCGAATAAACTCCACATCAACTCGGGCAGTATGTAATTTCGTGTCAAAAATGCTCCTCAGCTTCGCAACTCTACCGCGAAAAAGTTCACGTAAGAACGTCGAACAGCAAAAGGCGAACGTAAGTTGTCCAAGTTTTATTTGCTCTGTTTCGGTTACTTGTACATGGTTACTATTAAACATATTCGTGGTTCCCACTGCCAAGTATTGTCCAGTACTATTCTGGCCCTGATGAAATCACTACTCGGCCGAATTACCCCGGAATGCGCCAGATCACTTTTACACTTACTGCATTTATATATAGTGACTTGCAGTAGGCCTACGCGCATATTAATGCCCATATATTATGTGGTAATTAATAAACATGAGGATATCAGATTTATGTACTATATATTAGACTATATAGAATGAAACCGACTCGAACCATTTAATTTCAAAAACTTTCAATGGTCAGTCTGGCAGCAATTTCCGGTCTAGTACTTGCTTGTCTAATTTTACCCCCAACTCGCAACAATAATAATCATTACATGTACTGCACATTCTATGTGAGTTTCGAAAAAGTTCGGACCCATTGTCAGAAATGCATTTGTGAAAAGAGTTTTACGATATAAAATTGGTCGACTACCCCGCTAGAAATGAGTTTTTTTTATTTTTTATTTAATAAACGGGTTTGAAAAGTATATTTTCTCTGACATGATGCACGGGACACACTGTGGAAAAGATTTAATTTAATTGTGCTCTTGCTTAATCATGGTTTTGAAATTCGAGTATTTTGAAACCCTTCGTTTGATTCGATATGTAACTCGTGTAGTCTCGACAAACTTGTTCCTTGGACTGCTTAGCCATGTACGGCAAATGAATACAGGGTCAACCATGACTGTCAGAACATGAATATGATGTTGGTAGGCACGAAGATCTGGTATTTGCGGTTTTTGTTTGCCCACCTGTTTGCACATTGCGTTGCGACCATGTTGATGACCTGTTGAATGCACATTATGGAGAAATGTCAAACGTCTGTCCGTCACGATATTGAGGTTTACTAAACAGTCTGAGTCCAGAATGTTTTAAAATTTCTCGTTTTATCTGCATTGCACTGAGCGGAATATTTCGCCAGGTATAGATGGACTAAAATTATTAATCTTATCAGAAACCGACAAGATGACGTCTTAAGAAATGCATGTACATCTATTGTCTAGATATCTTTCGATGTGCTGTTTGAATAGCATGACGAGCTCTCAACAAGAACCGAGTAATATTTTTTTTACTTTGAGATAGCAAGTTGTACTGTATATATTTGCTGCCAAATTCTTAGAAATGTAGAGGTGGAAACATTTCTTGAAAATAACTGCAATCTCGTTTGCCATTCCAAGACTTTTTTATGTTATGTCTTTCTGCCCTGGCCTTATCAGAGCTTTGATAAACAAAAAGCATGTTTTTGGATTGCAATTTCAAACATTACTCATAGCTGGACGCCGTCCTGGTTGCTGTGTGCAGTCGTGTTGGTTTGTCGACCTTTCCTGACACTTACTGTATACAGTATATATTTGCAAAGGCTAATAAAAAAAGGATACCACTTGAGAAAAAGGCGCAAAGCGTTGTATTGAATATAACTCTTTATTTTCTCATACGTCATCGTGATATAATCCTTTAAAAAATAAACTAGTTAAGTAATTTCCAAATGAATGAGTCTTAAATTCCAAATATCTGCTAAGGGTACCTGATTATGTCCAGTTTAACTGTTTTAATTCATTGTTTAATGTAAATATTTTACTCAGTTGAATAAACTGCATTTTTTATTATTAAAATATCGTCAATGTAACAATCCCTGCATTTGTCTGAACGAGATCTGAGAAACCTCAAAATCAAAAAGGAGGACAAACCCGTTCTTTGTGCACCCCGTATGCACCCGTGCCAAATCTCTCCATGGAGTGGTATCGCCAATGTGTAACCTACTCTTATGTTTCAAATGGTTTGATAATACAGGTTGCCTCCCTTATCCGAAATGCTCAAAACTAAAGTTATTTCGCCAAATTTAGGAATATGCATATGCCATCTTGGGGATGATCCACGAAATCCATTTGTTTCATAGCTTGAGATAAAGTTTGTGTATACCTTGAACCATGAGGAGAAGGTGTGTAATTTTCCACATTTCTGAGGTAAGGTCGGCGCACGAAATGTTTTGAATTCTGAAATATTTTGGTTTTCGGAATTTCGGATATGGGATTCGGTATACAACCCCTGCCTGCAGCCCGTATATTCTTTGTTATGCAGATTTAATAGGCCGGGCTCCGTGCAGGTTCTGTTTGCTCTCGGCCAATGCAGTTTGTTTTTTTCTTATTATTTTGCATTAGTGAGGGTGGAGCAATGTTTGAGTCATTTGAGTTGACCCCTCACTATGCAAACCGGAGGTGACCTAGTCCTGTTTGCTGGATGCAAAGCTTCAGGTTAAACTTTTGTCTAACATCCATAACTTTACAATGCGAATGCCTCCGTGAACATGTACTTTTCACAGAAAGAGGAATTTACCTTCCTTTTTTTTCTCCTTCGACGTAAAAAATGTAGGGGAAAGTCATTTTTGGGAGGATTTCGCCCTCCGTTTCGTGGGTGGTCGGTGATGGAACATCCGCAGAGGGGAATTTGGCATGGTGAGCCAAATAAATAATGCACCCATATCCTTCAGAAATTGTGCGTCAGCTTTGGATAATATTACGCAAGAATGGGATTTGTACCCTGGCACATAATCCTGCTTACGCAATGAGTCGTGATGAGTGAAGTCATGATTTAATACATTTTATTGATATCTGTCGATAGCATCAGGTGTTCAATTTAAAAAATATAGGGAAGCCAACAGCACAAAGGTTGTTAATTTGCGAAACTGAAAGTATTGAATGGCCCACGGTACTGGCAGTATTGTCTCGCACCTGTAGTAGTGCGTTGAAGGCATCATAGATGGCGCTGGCCCGCTGGGAAACATACATAGGCGGAAATTATGATGTTTGGTCGTCAGATGGCCTCAAGTGATGCCACCAAATTGGGCACCACATGCAGTACATGTACATTATATCTTATTTATGTGCTATCGCATATTGTGTTTGGCATGGTATTAGTATTTGAAAGCATATTGGGAAGTGATGTATAGTAGACTGATGAATAGCGATGTATAATAGTATATTATACATGTATGTACTTACGAAATTATTTTGAAAATTTCAAAACTGAAAATGTCGGATGTACATGCATTACTTGTTTCCAGTATGGTAAACATTGCTGGCTGAACTTGCACTTTTGTACATAGGCGGTTAACGCGCGTGGGTTTTTTGTGGGTTTCTTAATTTTATGATACTTACGACTTAATTCTGGTATTTTTCGATATCGGGTATCCTGATATTTATTTTCGTGATGAGTTATTTCCGTTAGGTTCAGAGTAGAATTGACGTTGCTGGCCTTGGAATATGATATTTTAATATTACTCAGAAGTTTGGTTTTGTGTTTTTCTCTGGAATTATGGATACGGGATCTGTTGGGCTGTTAACATTCGCGCCTACCTATGTCATTACCATATAATTCAAGCATCGTACACCTGCTATCGGTTTCACTTTTCTCGTTGTTAATCTAGATCCATTTTCATCTCGTACCGGGTTCGTTTCCAGGACGATATTGAATGACATCCATTCTATGCGTGGTTTTACCAGTTTGTTTACCACACGGACACATTTCCCAGTCCCATTTGGCATTTTCCACCGCCTTCAATAATGCTTTTGCCGACGAGTTCGGTTACAGCGATTATTCAAATAAAGACCCATTAGGCTGTCATATTTGAACGTGTCGTTGGTTCGTTGCAGAATGTCATATACAGTACATGTATACTGGATTGGTATTTGCCGAGCTTCATTTTAACTCGGCAGGTATTCGAGTCAAGTAACAGTTTTGTATAAATTCTACCGAGCAACGTTTTTGGCACTTTAAAATGTGACATTGCATGCGACTGCCACTCAAAACACGGATGGGCCATGATGATCCTTGCAGACATTTCCATCTCGTTATAAGCTTATATCCGAAATGTTTAAATAAAATTGATGTGACAATAAATAAGTCAGCCTCAAAAGTAGCTTCATTCTGGTTAGATTAGGAATTCCAAATTTACTGCGATTAATTTCAAATTAAATTTTTAATAACGTGTTTTAGATAATAAAAAGTTGAAAGTCTTCGGAAGTTGACTCGATTCTCCCCTGTGTAACATTGTTAGCGAATGGGAAAGGATGACAAAGTTTCATTTCATTTTAGCTAGCGATGACCGCTTATTAAAATTTCTTGGAAACGTCAGTTGAAATGCCACGTGTTCGGAGTCAAAACAGCATTGGCGCCGTTTTTTTGACGGGCGCCCGGACACAAGGAGCCTTGATTTTTTGATTCATATTAAGCGAGACAGTATATGACACATCGTTTAATATTAGGTTATACAGTACATTTACTGTACTTCATATGACTCTCACCACATATAAGCATTCCGATGTAAATCAAAAAGAAGAAAGCAGGAAATGCAGATTTTCATTTCTGATTCATGTAAATAGAGGCAACAGGAAAATAAAATTTCTTGGCTAAGCCCCAATGCAAATTGAAAATCGAATACCGAGGATTAGTCACGTCCAAGTAGTGCCATATTAATGTACTTCCTCTGTTGTTACTTGTTTAAATGAATTGGTGACATCTTCAATAGGGGTACGCAGATAAATGCTTTACGATTCGTACTTTCGCAGTTGTGAAGGGTGTGCAGAAAGAATGCATTAATTGGTTTAAAAACAGCGATGACCTTGAGCGAATTTTTTTAAACCAATTGATGTGTCGGTTTGCCACACGTGACTTCACGACTGCCAAAATACGACCCGTAAAACTTTTTTCGGAGTACCCTTTTATCGAATAGTGATTTTTGTCAAAAGATGGCGCTGCTTTTAGCGTTTTGGGGTGAGTTCACTCATGCGAGCGCGATGCAATCTGTAAGCAGAAACCAAACTGGGAAAAATCTTTGTACACGTTATTTTAAATTTATTTTTGTTTGTGTTTGTAATATATGATGATCAAACCAAACTATTGTTTAGAGATAAATAAGAATATTGATAATATTCGCAGATGTAGTCATTTTTTTCACGTTTCTATGTACTAATATTGAAAATAAATTCCATGCATTGATGAATTTCTTGACATATCATACAAAATCCTTTGGAAGTGTTAATATTATTACCATCTTTAGATCTAAAAACCAAATAGCCTTTGCATTGCTTCTTTTGATTAACATTTTTGAAAAAAAAAATCGAAATTAGTTTTTTCGATATTCTGTGTCGCATTTTAAAAAACATTCAAGTAAATTTTCCATCCATTTACTATATCTATAATATATGGATCGCACCCATTTACTAAAGATCGATCAGTATGAAGTGCAAGTAGTAATGGGGTTAGTTTTACATAAGTACTTGTTTTGCAAACTTTCCTGTTTATAACGAGGTCATACTTTTTATCAGAATTTCATAAATTACGTGGTTGAAAATGTGTCCGCATTTTCTTAATGACATACAATTGAGAATGAAAACAAAAATGAAGGTTAAAACCTTTGAACAGCTTTTGTCCAAAGCATAACAGGAATTTAGATGATAAACTACCCGATGGAAGGAAATAGATGGATGAAAATCAAACGACCAAGTTTCGAATTGAAAAGTGAGTTTTGTGATACATCACAATACTCATTCGCATTTACAATTATCACTCGAGGATGAGAATATTAACCAACTTTCGAACCAGTTCTATAAAAACGTAGCACGGGGTTGTGCTTATGAAGGAAAAAGTAAAACGTATAAAAAAACCTATCAAAAATAACTCCTATACATTACTAGACTACCGCGCTCTATATGACTATTATGGCCACATCTTTGTGCCGGATTCATTTATTGCCGGGTAATACATATAAAATACAACAATGCAAAAAGTGACCGATCAATGCTTTTAAGCGCCATTGTCATGTCTGAGTCACTCTTTTCTATGAAGAAGGTGGTCTAATAAAATTGCTACTTGGATAGGGATATTTTGTTAGTGTGCAAACAGGAGAAATGTCGAACTGTTTTTGTTTTTTTAAAGTTAGACAAGAGGTCAAAGGCTCCACTCGGTAGTTTACACTTCTCCTTGCACCTTCTATTAAACTGTTGAAATGAAGTTCAAAGTTGTTTGGTTCATTTACGATCTTTCATAAAATACTTCCTATATAGTCTAAAAGTATTTTTCCATAAGCGTGCGAGACGTCCCTGTCGCCTGAAGTTCGCATGAATGGGGCAGGCACATCCATCGTGCTCGTTAAGATTAATGGCAGTATCAGGGTGATCTTTCGGGGAAACGTCATCGTCAAAATGCCAAAAAAAACCGGACATGTTGTAAATAAAGTTAGGTCACAATCATGGTGGTCAACATAAAACCTGCGAATGTCTCCTCCAGTCCTACATTTTCCTCACCCATGATGCTGAATTTCACAAAGGTAATAAAGATATGAAGCCCCATTCATGTGGTGAATAAGTTCTTCAAAATATTTCTTTATAGGCCCACAGTGTAATATTTGTTTTCCAATCTGCATGCTTTTTCCTGTCGTCTATATGGATGACCCCTATAGCTACGTTGCAACGCTCAATGCTTCAAATCGTCATCCCAAACAATTATATTTTGACTTTTTTGTTAACTATATCTGTTAAAAGTTTTTAATGTTGCGCGTGTAAACGTTTTTTTATCATGTTTTAGAACTTTTATCATAAAGCTTCTCAGCAAGAGCTCTTGGATCCCTAGAGGAGATAACATTGCGGGCTCTGAAGCATCCGCATCTTTAATAAGCCATTGAATTGAAAGAATGGATATTGTATGTCTCAATTTATAAGCTGGTCTTATTATGGCGATCCTCTCGAGCTGCATTTTTTTGCTTTTGTTTTTATCTTTACAAACCCTAACCTCTTGACTCTGTAATTGCACAATGTGTAATTCGGGTTAGGTTTACTGTCTGTCAAGTTATGCCGGATCAGTTGACAGGCATCTCATGGAATACCCTTGTTTGAGCAACCCGGGGCCACGTGTAAACCCCGAGTTGAGGCTCGAAAATTCCCCCGGACCAAAAATTCTTCGGAGATTCCGATATGGCACTAAAATTTAGTAAAGGCAATATTGTACTCAAGAATCGCTGAATTTCCCCAGTTGTATGAGTAAGTACGTATTATACAGGCTATACTTACAGTATTATTCGATGTCTTCAATGAATACTCGATGCTGATTATGGTATTTTATCACCCGAGAGTTTTAGTCGACCCCACGACAATATTTTGCGATAAATTCGTGGATATTTATTGGACCCAGAGTTTCCTATGTAAGAAAATGTGTGCCGCTTAACTTTGCTTTCTTGTTTCTAGAACAAGATTTCTATAACTTTAACATGAAATCTGAACCCATTCGTAACCTGGTCCTACTGAAATTGTAAACGGACAGCTTATAGAATAAGATACAAAATTGGATCGTTAATACTAGTCATAGTTAAGGGGTGGAGTTGCAACAGATGGCAAAAGGGGTTAAAGGATGAAGGCTAAATGAGAGGAGAGAGGGGACAGGTGATAATCGTGATATAATTAAGGGCATAAAGAAGAAACTGTTGGAAGATTGGTTAGAATAAAAGTACATGTACCCTCATTGATACTGTGTCATGATGGAAGCTTAATTGGTGAAACTTAATTATGATTATCTGACGTTTATGTCTGAGTAAGTACACAGAGTATGGCCCCACATCCTGAAGCGGACTCTCCCCCCCCCCTACCTACCTCTAAGGTAGTTAGACTCCATTGTCTGTGCCTTCCAACATTCCTCCCCCCCCACCTTTTTGAAACCGTGGTACTGCCAAAAGTTACTATTTTATGTATAAAATATCTATAAAGAATAGATGTATGTATTAATCGATTATGTCCGATTAATCTTTAACAAGAATGTCATCGTAAGAAGTGTGCTAGTTGACGTCATCAGAATTTTAGTAACGGCCCGGGCAATGCCGGGGTTTTCAGCATTATGGTTTGCCTTTTGTATATACAGTACATGTAATCAGGTTACGATAATGCATAATTAACGGACCATGGGCAACTTCCGAAATGAATTTGAATTGTGTCTGTATAGCTCTGGCAAACCGGCTTGTATTTCATATATTGATAAAAGTGATTTTATCATGATGGTGTACGTACTTATTTTTTGTGAATACGAGCCGTAAAAAAATAACTGAAGGGCAATATTCCTCAATCACTTTTATGTATTTTTCTTATAAAATAACATTTAGTTTTCTAGTGCTGGTCCGATTCAACCATGGTTTAATGGGCTAATGTACAGTATTGTTTTCCCGTAGAATCGGAGTTTTATCTCCATCCCATTCCTGATACCGTGGATATATTGTCATAATATTGCCACGTAATAGTTTTAGCACGATCAAATTGCGCGCTGTCTGAATACGGCGTCGTCTAGATATTCGATAGGTCGTTGTCAAAAAATGAAATGGATAATTTAAAAAAAAGCTGATGGAAAAGCATTGGTGGAATGGCTGTAAGCTGCACGCGATCCTCTGTTCGCCGTTGAGCTTCCGGAGCCCCTTTTTGCAAGCGCTGAGGATTCCAGCGAACGTTGGTCTTCCCTCCTCGGCTCTGCGCCTGTTTTGAAATGTCCTCGCAGCCGGCCAGCGTTATCTCTATGGAGACGCGATGGAGTCTGCTGCTGCTGTTTTAAATCGAGCAGTCATTCAAACGTCGAAATTGTTGGCATTTTTCTCTCCCATCTGGTTAATAAGTCCGTTTTCGCCAGTCGCATTCTCGCTCGCGGTACCGACGCCATGGAAGAAGACGAGGAGCGTTTTTCCCCCGAAGACGGAATTTTTCGAACGTAAAATCCAGCGGTCGATGAGAAAATAATGGAATCGAGCGCTCATTGACGTTGCTCGCCGAATTTGGGATAACGCCGTTGATATCATGCTGGCCCCGATTTCTAATTCAACCTCATCGATGGATAATCAGCAGGTACGATACAGATGGGAATGGGACGGGGTTGCGGTTCAAATTTGCTCGCTTTTATGTTTAGTTTCTCATCGGAGTTAGGCTTAACTCTTCTCGTAACCCCCCCCTCCCCCTTTCCCACCTCGTCGATCGTTCGTTGAAAGGCCATTATCCTCTACAAAAACATTCGTTGAAATACTAATTAAAGCGATTTATTTTCGATTTCGATATGCAATTGGGTTACGTGTATTGATTTTTCGCGTATCTCTCGTTATCGTGTTATCACGTTATCTCGGTTAACTATCAGTGGAGTGGTAAAATTGAATGTCCCTCCTCCTATTTAGTCTTCCATCTGTTGTTTTTTGACGTATTCAACCCCCTTCCCCCCCCCCTTTTTTCCCCTTTGGCCGCAATAGGCAAATTTATTTCCATTACAAATCCAGAAATACGAGCGTGATATTACGAAGACTCGTATTTTTCTTTCTTCCGCAATTGGTTACAAGGACGATCGTGTATCAAAACTTAAAGAGTAAATATACATGCATGCATTGCGGGTTATTATTAGGTTTTCTGCGCTTAGGTCAAGGATTATGGACAATTAAAAACTGCTCATTTAATTCTAAACAGTTAGAACAGCAGCCAACAACTGCCTCTGTCTGTGTATCTGGGATAGTTTATGCGGGCTGCTGGTTAATTGCTCGTTAAAATTTAGGACAAGCACGAATTTTAATTAATGTTCAGGGTTTGAAGATAAGACATGGGCTAGGGAAGCAATTTGCGTCGGACAAACTTCCCCTGGAATAACGTTCATGGAACTCCTCAAAATTACTATCTTTCATGTTAATTCGGGAAGGCGGATTTTGAAAGAGAATTTATACAGGGTGCGACACCAATAGCGATATTTTCGTCTACTCTAGACCCACTTTTTTCCAGTAAATATCCAGTACGGCCGTATACTTAAGATCCCTTCATAAAGTCAAAAAAATGTTTTAAAGCTGCTGTGATTGAAAATTGTTCGGCTGTCGAAGAGTCACTCATGCTGAGTCGTGCACATTGTCCCTATAGTTTATGCTCCCAAAATTTTTAAAATTTCCACAAAACATTGCAGTTGATAAAGCGTGGGCTTTCTTATGCTGCAGTTTGAAACCAGATTCTCTCTCCTTACTGTATTATTGCACACACGTGTAAAGTGCACGGTATTAAATGTGGAAGATAATATATTGTAAAATAAAAAGATGCTTATATCTTTTGACATTCTTGAAAACATTTCGATTCCGTCTCTGATCATCTTTCCCCGAGTACATCCCATATGGACACAAATTAATACTTAATACTAAGTAAATTTAATAATCAAGTTTGCTTGGAATAGTTAAGTAAGCTTTTTGGATTTCTTAATCTCTTATCCTTTGTGACTATTTCTTACGAGACAGTTGTCCAAAACAATTTCTTTGTATAAATAGAACTTGAATCGTATAATGTGATTTATGTAATGTCATCTGCAATGTAATATAAAAGCGTTCATATGTCTTGCGTCGCTATACAGTGTCTATAGTTCGTGACTGTGATAGTATACAATTCTAAAGCTTTCCAAAAGCTCCTTGGACAAACTTTTTTGCGCAATATTTTTTTTCTAAATCGATTTCCTGTCCTTCTGGCTGACTTGGTTGCTTTACCCATCCATCAACAGTCAAACAAAATTACCATAATTATTCTTACGCCTGTAGTATTATTAAGAGCAAGCCTCATTCATCCAGTCCTTGGAGAATTTCTATGAGATTCGATCTTAGATAAGATTATTGTTGCATGTCTTTATCTGTTGTCTAGCAAGAATCTCGGAGCCATTTTCTCTGTTTGGACTTCAGGCCCGCGTGTGACTCAACAATTAAAAAGTGTCGATTAATTAAGCTTAGTGGGAATGTTGTGTGAGGATGACTAGGTTATGCTAACACAAGAGCTTTGTTCAGAGTCCTTTTCTTGAAAACTGTAAGGCCTGTAGTAAGTTATAGCCTTCCAAGTGATTCATGGAATATGACCCTGGAGGCTTTCGGTGTAAACTGCATTAAGGCGTTGATCTGTCTGAAAAATCAATGCCTGGGTTTTTGTGAACTTTTTCTATAGGCATTTTTTTGTGCGTCGCAGTTCAATGGGAACTGTCAGTACTGGCCACCCGCTGGTATTTAAAAAAGCATCCTCTACCCTCTGTACCCTTCCTGTGTTCCTCATCCCCCACCTTTTTTTTCCCAAAGCTCTCAATGAGAAAACCTCCCACACTTTTGCACACAAACTACGTCTTTGTATTCTACTTTCGAGACTTCCCGCTAGTTTTATATTATTCTATTTTTTTAGCGGTTTCCCCTTCAATATCTATTTAAATGTGATCCTCCACTCTCTGTAAAATGTTCAATGGAAAATGGACTAAAGTGCTGTTTGGAATGTGTCCCATGCAACTGACTCCGAACTGGCTATCTTCAACCATTTCACACGCTGTTCGGTGTCAAGTATGGGCTCCCGTTAACTATTACTCACGCTTTGATTTTTTTTAATGCAAAAACCTCTGAGGTGAGTTGCCGCTAAGCTGGAAGTTCCTCTAATGCACTCTTGGGGGCCGGTGGTTACAACCCTCGTTGGTGTAACTTCCACCTGAATGGCCATATATAAGTCGAAGTTGTTCGTGTCCCTCTGGACTAACCTGGCGACAACATATCCAAGTCATTTGTTGGCTGCAGGGATTGGTCTGATTCCGCTGATGCACTTTCTGGCTTTTCTCTATAATGCATCGCATTACATTGGCTAGCTTTTTGATTCTCAGGTTTTCTAGCAACCTTTGTCGTTCAGCGGCTTTACATTTCCTCTGTAATCGACCGAAGAAGTTTCTGCGAAAACTACATGTACATCAGTGCATAATTTATTATACATGTACCTACGATGTTGTTTGGTAATTTTTTACTTTAATTGTATAACATGTACGTTCGACTAGCTCCCCCATGATGTTCATACTTATGCTGTCATACTGTATTAGGGGTACTCAAAACCTTGAGGGCATTTTTAACCAATTATAGCGTCTTGATTTTGCACACGTGACTTCACGACTGACAACTTAGTACGATTCGTATATTAGAGTTCCCTTAATACTGTATATTAACGTTAGAAAGTATGGTTCCTGTTATTTGAAGCGCGTTTCTTTTATGCAACGTTGGCATCTGGTGGGTGCAGTAAATAAAGGTTGGTTGAAACCACATTATAGCATGTGCCAACTATTTGTCTTTCAACCATTTAAAAAATATGGCAATACACTGTTTTGATGCTTTTGTGGAGGTTTGGTTACCGCTTGTTCAAGGCCTCTATAGCAATGCGACATATTTTTCTATTGTTGGAATTTACGTTGTCGGTCTTGTCTTCGTCATTTTTTAAATTAGAAAATCTTCATTGTTCGATCCCTGCTGAAACTTTGAAATGTAACGAATGAGGAATTTGAAATGAAAAATTACTGGTAATTAATGGTTACCATATTGCGTTTTACCGTTCAGCTTCAAAAACAATTACTTGTTCAGCAATCGAATTGGTGTGCAATTTATATTTGTTGAGATATTAATTTTTTCATGTTTATTTCTATTCTATATTACTTACCGTCGAAGTCGTTTTTTCCAGAACGATGGCCTAATTGCAATAGGCACATCAACCTTTTCTGTTTTCTTCATCTGTCATCAGATTTAACTAAATCCTCATTAATCCTTAGTGTGGTATGGGGAAAGCATGATTAATTTAGGCCACTGATTTTGTGGCATAGGTTCAAAGTTCTAACTAATTCTATAGGGCTTAGTGGCAGCTTAGTACCTTAGATTACAGAACATCATATTTTCATATTTTGTTATCACCTTTCTCGTATGTGTTGAAAGATTCAACGTTTACAATCTTTTTACATATCAATTTGCATCTAAAGTGTTGAAATGTGATCAGTTCTTAAAAATGGGACACATGCACCGGTAGTTTTTTCGCCTGCTCTTCATTTCACGGCTTGGGTAATTGGATAATTTTTTGTAAGTTTTTTTACAATTGTACTGTATATTCACCGATGTGTCGCCTACAGGTACATACTGCGTACAGCACATGTTGATAACAGTGAAAAATTGAAAATATGCGCAAGGATTACACGTAGCACTATAGCTTCTTCAAAGAAATCGCAGAGTTAATTATTCCATTTTATATATTTGGCGTGCAGACTGCAAAACATTTAAAACTTGTATGTTGATCGAGTGTCAAAAAACCTCAGGTAAACCTGCTAGCGTTTGCCATGCTCGTTTTTTTCTTGTCTAGTTAAGTTCGTGAGAAGGTTTGGTCATTCACCCTTTTCAAGGTCGTCTTAAGGCCTCTTGTTTGCTACCAAAATATTTGAAATGGTTGAACCCTGAGCTAAAAACTTGACATCCCTGCACATTTCCATTTTCTTATGTCCAAAAAAAGATAATCCTCATTAACCGGTTTTGGTAAATCTAGTTTTTCCTTATGGGGTTCAGTTTTTTAGCAGTTTACAATAACTAAAAATTGATGTGGGATGCATCGTTCAAAATATGCACATCCTCCAGTTTGGAATAGTGCACTGAAGGCATTGGTTGGTATTTTAGGAAAATAAAATACATGTACTGTGTCATCTGTTCGTCAATATTACAGTATTATGGGAAAAAATAAACAAAGTATTACGTTAATATCTCTGACACAATTAAGGCGTTTTAGACACGGGATATCCTTTGAAATAGTCGATAAATTAAGCAGCTTAGAATTTCTACGTTCATAAATAATTGTTTATACTAAAATGCAGCGATAATTCAATCAAACCCAAATGCTTCCTGAATGTGAGTGCCAGTTCTACATACAGTAGGTGCTAGGCTACAATCGAACTGTGCTTTGTATCATTTACACTATCTTTAATATTGATTAGTAGAAAAGCTCAAGGGGAATAATGGGGAATTGGTAGAGAGCTGGGTTCTACCTGGGCAAAAAAACTAGAACGAATGGTAACCAAAAATAATGCTTCTTATGTGTAAGCTTCTTTATCAGACCGAATTCGTTATCGCAGCTGACATTTACAGCAGTAATCTCTTATCACCTAGAGCACTCACTTGTGGGCAGTGTACGTGCGTTTTTTCGCATTCACTATTCTGGCAATTCTTAAGCACGTAGGACCTGAGCACTAAGGAAAAATATGATCTAGAAATTAGGAACATGTTCAGATCAACTGTAAGTGCCGGTAACATCCAACCAGCGCATTTATCGCATGCATGTACATCGAATCTCAAAATAGTAACCAAAAGTAATGTGAACTTAAAACCTAGGACTTCTGCTCTGGGATCGAAAACAAGAGATCAGCATTATGTTCGTAGTTTATACTTTATAAGGGATAACCTATGATCTATCACATTCCTTCATGGATATTTTTAATAATTATATCTTTATTATTTAACAGTGCGTATTGGCCACCGCTCTCTATGACAATGCCCCAGATGCTCCCGAAGAATTGGCCTTCTGCAAAGGGGACATCTTGACTGTTTTAGAGCAGAATCACAATGGCCTCGTTGGATGGTGGTTGTGTTCGCTCAGAGGCAAATTCGGAATTTGTCCGGGAAATCGGTTGCGGTTGATGGGCCACGTTGTCTGCAGCGCATCTCCATTGTCAACGTCCCCAGTCCAGTCCAGACATGTCAGGCAGGCCTCTGATCCACTTCGGGGTTTTCCATCTGCACTTTCTCAGACGTCACCGCATCAACAAAATACCAATTCTTCGAGGGAAAGAAAATTTACCAATCCAAATAAAGTAAGACAGCGTGTTCTGATATGCTTGTTGATTATTTTGTGACCCTTACTATTTACTAAGACCATATAAATTTTCTGCAAATAACAGATTTTTTTCTCGAGGCAATACCATAAGTTAGTTATATTGCTGCATCTAGACTTTTTCCCTAAATAATCGTCTCTAAAAACGAGGTGCGTCTTAGAATGGAAGCAATCGCTCAATTGCTTAGAATTGTCTGTTGATAGTACTGAAATGAAGATGCGGCTTAAAATTGATAAAAAATGACAAGTGGTAGTTAAAGTTTTCGTCTTTTATTGAAATTTAGGATTAACTTTTTTTGGTTTTAAAAACTAAAAAAGCCAGAGAATTGAGATACCGCACATGCAGCGTGTAAGTTTACCTTCAATCAAAAAAATCAGTAAAATCATGGGTCAGCTTATGCGTCAGACAAAACTTAGGGAGCTACCATTGCATGTATCCTGAAACTTGGACCTCGACTTATATGCAATACATGTAATATGTGGTGTGCCACCAGCATTAATACTTTTTTATGTTTAGGTAATCATCCCACACAAAGTAGGGGACGTTTACTTGTATGATGTTCCCGAACCCAAGATTCAACCTCCATCTCCTACTCCAAAAAGGCTAGATATTTCCTACGATGTTCCACCTAGTAAGTATTATATTTGTGATATAGCATTCCCCGATTCCTTCCTTTCTTAGCTATATATTACTCGCTGAAACATTTGCTTTTTCCCACATTTTTGCATGGTTTCTCAAAATACCAAACTTAGCAGACTAAAGAGTTAAAGGTGATCTTGTAAAGGTGTTATGAACTGACAATCAGTTTTTCTGCCATTTTCCTACAACAGACGTCTGTCAACATTGAACCAAGGTTTATAAATTGTCTAGCGAATGAAGCATGCAAACTCTAAAAAACGTTTGTTCTTGGAGTAAGCACGAGCAGATTCTGATTCGTTTCTAAGAGTGCTCCTGCCATATCAATCTGATAACTAAAAACTGCCATTTTTCTGCGTTTGTGTGCTTCATCTGCCAGATGGTGTGAAACTAATCAGGTCAATGTACAGTATGCTTTGGGTGCTCTTAAGTATTCATAAATAAATTGGTAGAAAATCAGTGTTTTAGGTTATTTGCATTGTCTCGTAAGTAGTTGTAACTATAGAATGCCTGGTGCATTACACGTGAAGGTGAACTGCAAACAATATTGATCATAGGCCTGACTTGTCAATTGGATGGAAACTGAGATATAATTGATTAGTGCACAAAGGACGTTTGTAGGACTTTAAACTGTTGTGTGCGTGCATGTTTATGACTGGTTTATACAAGCTGGCTTCTTAGCTCCGGTGAACTAACTACCTTTGCTCTTTTTTATCGCAAAAAATGCACTTTACCTATCCAATTGAGATCAAATAAAAAGATATCACCAATAAACAACAGTTGAATTTTCCTCCATGATAAGAAATGGAGTTTTGCTCAGGTTACTACCAATACTGGTCTGCATGTTTTTTTCCAAGCCATATGTTACCTTTTGATTGGCATGGTGCTTGAAAGTGCCGCGGGTGTTTTTATTTATTTAAGCATGATTCAATATATTATTGACTGGTTTACGTTCGAGTTTTTTCTTGAGAAATGTTTTCAAAGTGGTCAGTATAACATTTCCAGAAACTAGATACTAAATTGGCAAATGGTTAGACAAATATTAACCTGGGCAGTTAATGTACTGAGGACAGATCCTCTAAGGAACTGGAAATGTGCAACTTTTGTTATCTGTGTGAAACTTGGATTGTAAAATAAATTTACAATAATAAGCCTTTGCATGCAATTAATTTGGTTTTTAGTTTTCTGCAAATTGCTTAGCATACTTCAATCGAATTTGTTCACTACAGCTATATATGTTCATTGTTAGTGGGCTTTTTCTCATGTAGTTCACCAGTTTTCATGCATATGCTTACATTGTGCTGTTTAATTCAGACCACAGTATTGTGAATCTATGGATACCAAATGCTCACCTTTATTAATGACTTGTTCTATTATGTAATGCTGCACACAAAAACACGCCATCTGCATAACGTAGGCCTCGATATGGCTTGGCATTCATAAACCACTTTATATAACGAGGTTGGCTTTCGTTTATTAGGCTTCAAATTCATTGCTCGCACATATTATATTTGTATATAACATGTATTCGCAAAGGTGTTCGGTTACTATCTAATGTTTTCACACCAATTGGGCAATATAAGTTGTTTATGGATCTTCTTTGCCTTTGCAGTTTGACTTACCTTTCTTGTCTACAATTGCCATTTATCTACAAAATACTGTAACACGTGCAAAATATTTGTCTTTCAAAAAAGGTTCCCTTCACAACACAGCGACGTATGACACACCGAGGTCTCATCGTCAGAGTCCAGGTCCTACTATTAGGCTGCAGACTCCATTGCTGGCAGCTAAAAGTACATATGACACGCCAAAATGTGCCGAAGAATCCTATGACATCCCTCGACCCCTCCATTCTGCGCAGCGACATTCCACAGGGGAGATTCCTGGCACGCTCGACTATGATATACCAAAGACGCAGCACGATTGCGCCCAATTGGATAATCAATGTTATGACGTTCCTCCCGCGGCAGTGGTTGCCTTGCCGGAAATGACCTACGATGTCCCACCTTCGACCACGGGTCGAGGATGTGGTATGGCACATTCTAACCGATCCAGCTGCGCATCCATATCATCCTCATCGTCTGGCCCTTCCCCAGTGTTAAGCGGGGCCAGTCTCACGTCGTCGCTTTCTCTTTCTAGCCTGGGTGGCAATTCTAGTTCTAACCGCTCCAGTTTGGGTCACCCACATGACGTATATGATATTCCCAGGTCGTTGGCCACGGAATCGGATGGGTTAGATAATCCAGCAGTAGGCTTGGACGTTCCATTGCAGCAAACTGTCACTACCACCACAGTTATCACCACCACCACAATCACCGAAAACGTCTACGATGTTCCACCCCAAGTGACGAGGGACTTTTCCTCAGGCCCCTCGAAGACCCATCATCCAGAAACACCTTTCAGCCCTAAAAGGCTTTCTGACCCCATTCCCTCGGCATTGATCCCGGTCGAAGGTCGAGAATTGCCTCTGGAGCTGGATGCGGCCATGGACATGCTGGTCAAACTCCAACAAAACGTGCAGTCTGCCACCGCCAAGTTATTCAATCTAGTGAATGCACCAGCCCTGAAGCGCAAGGCTGTCCTGGACTCCAGAAGCTATGAACTGCAAGAGGCATGTACTCTGGTGAGGGATTCTTCACAAGAGTTTCTGAACTTTGCAAATGGGGCACTTGTGAACTCCTCCAAGGGGGCTGACTTGGCCGTCTGCCAGCGCCTCAACAAACTCTTGCGCCCACTGCATGATGCCAACAAAATTGTGAAGAATACATGTGCGACGCTAGAATCAAATACATGGACTGCAGGTGGAAACGTCCCTGACGAACTGGATCGCCTAGTGGCCTGTGCGAGGACACTGATTGAGGACGTGAGGCAGATTGCCTGCTTTATCCAAGGAAATTCCACGCTTATCTTCAAGCGAGCATGCGTTCAAAGTGCAGTCTCTCGAAGGCCTGATGCAGGGTCCGAATTAACCAGTCCAACTGGACCGACTTCCTTGTTGTCTCAGTCAACGTTGCCACCCGTTGCACTGCCCCCTAAAACCAGGGACAGGCCTTTACCATCTCCGCCTGTACGAGGAACCACAAACAATGAACTAAAGAAGCCTGAACCTACCACAAAACATGACGAGAATTTGTATGAAAACGATGGACATGATTGGATTGATGACTATGACTATGTGAGTCTGGAATCCAAGGAGAGCTTCCAGAAGGAAACGGAAGAAATCAAGGCCTCACTCCCTGAAGCATTACGCAAGTCCTTTGACAATGTTATCAAGGAGTCCATGGTGCAAGTGGATGACAGCTTAAAGGGTAAGCTGATCCGTGGAGGGCTTTCCATATCTGATCCAAACTCCAAGAAAATCCACCTAGATGTGAATGACCGACAAGTTTTAAAGTACTATCTGGAGCAGCTAGATACGCACAACATTTATTTGAATAATGCCATCCAAGCCTTCCTGCAGACGGTAGAGGGCAATCAGCCCCCAAAGATCTTTGTCGACCATGGCAAATTCGTCATCCTGGGCGCCCACAAACTAGTGTTCATCGGGGACACCATCCACCGCAATGTGGCACATCCTGAGGTGCGGCACAGAGTCCAGAGGTTCGCAGATGGCCTCTGTGACGCCCTCAAGACAACTGTGCAAAGGATCAAGACCGCAGCTCAGCAGTTTCCTTCTGTGCTGGCAGTGCAGGAAATGGTGGACAGTGTGGTTGATGTCTCGCATGCTGCTTGCGAATTGAAGGCGACGGTGACTCAATTCGAAAATCCTTAAGGTTTTACTGTTTTTAACTCTTTACCTTGAATTTGTGACTGTGCATGCTTCTGTGGTGATGCATTATGCTTTTTCAGCTGGGACTGCTGCATCGGTAAACCAAGCCTCCGAGCAGCTCTCCAAGCAATGAAATTGCACTCTCTCTTGTCAGATGTATATCTAAATTGCCATTTTAACTAATATATTCGATATATAACTTAGCAAACGCAACATTTGAGGGAAGTCCGTTAATGCTAAGCAGCCACCAGAGACGTATTAAGTCCTTGGCATTACCCGGTAAGCTTGTGTATCCAGGCAAGGATTGATGGTATATGCTATTTAGTCAGCATTGTTGAGTTTCCCTCAGAAACTTGGGCGGCTTGTTGAATCTAAGATTCAGAGTCAGACAAGAGGATTAATGTCACCTAGCATTATCTCAAAAGTGAAAGTTAAAAACATTTTGAAGGTTTATGTGCTGTGTAAAAAGTGTTAGCTTCTCAAGCCTGGCGTTATTTATTCAATATTCTGTCCATGCTTATCAGTCCGTATGCCAATATTCAAAAAATGGAGATAAGTTTTTAAATGCAAATATTTCGTCATTCGTTATTTTTCTGTTCATGAGGCTGCATTTTTTAGAGTAATCTAATGAATTATTTAACTGCAGTGGGGAAATCGTTGGACAAATTCTATTTTAAAGTTTTAAATGCCATCGTACATACTGTGCATTGGGGCAAGGTATGGGATTTTTTAAGAAGACGGCTATGAATTTAATTCAAGTTGTGATTTATTCAGATAATTTGATAATCAATAAAACGAAGCAACGACAACATATTTATCTATGTAACTTTTTAGCTTTCGTTGACAATTTCTTAATTGTCAAATGTTGCATTTACATAAATTTCTCATCCTTAATAAGCAGAGAAATCTTAAAAGTTTACAAAATTACTTACATCATAATGTGAAATTGAACGAATGGTAGTTGAACACGGTTGAACCGTTGATATTGTCCGAAATGGACACCTTTCATGATTGTCGCTAATTCAATTCAACTCAGTACCCTACTATCAATAAATGAATACCATTTGGTAGGAAAGTCATTTTTATGTCATTCACTATAAAAAAAACCTTCATACAATAGCCTAAGGCATGTAAATTATTGGTGGAATTGACACCTTATGTAAAATGCATTCCTTACATAAAATTAAATAAAATGGAATAGGAATTGCAGTTTTTTTTATGTATTTGATGATTGAATATTGGGCACTTTTGGACTTCAGTTCTTCGAAGTTGATCAAATTCCAATGTTTATACAGTAGTTACGGTTTATCATCTTGATGATGAGAGTAAATCTCAGTAGCATTTACAAAAATATCTTTTATCCCAGGACAATTCTCAATGAATATTATTCATTGGCTGTTTTCAGGTAGCTGAATCTATGCTTGCTTACTTGAGTTATCCATAGTAAAGTGCCAAAATACCCACGTTGGGTTCCAGAAACTGGCGTTATTTTACAAAACGTTTCTAGTGTCGTTGCCTTTTTATCTTGAATTTCTCGTAGACTCAGTAGTATTTGCCATTAGCTTGCCCGTCGCTCCCTAAGATACTTTATACGATGTAGAAATTTAGTTTTATATTTAATTTACTAATTAACAGTCTCATGGTACAGCGTGCTTCCTAATTTCAAACCTCCATCCATTTTATCGAGACTTTATCGCAGCAATTGGTAGTGTTTATTTTCTCCGAGTAAATCCATTTCACAAATTCCCGTGTTAGTTATGTTGAGACTTTTATTTTCTGATTTCATTTTCTTGTAAATAATTAATTTAAAAATCTCATTTGTTTTCCATCAAGGTTTGCCATTATGGCCCATGGAAGTGTGATGATGGCTCTCCAGTTGGGGGTAGCTCATGCGTGGATAACTGGAAGTCTGCCCAATAGTGTTTCTGTAGTTGAATTACCGTCAACGTTTTAACACGTTGGTTTTGG
Organism: Ommatoiulus sabulosus; assembly: GCA_034697705.1. Taxonomy (NCBI): domain Eukaryota; kingdom Metazoa; phylum Arthropoda; class Diplopoda; order Julida; family Julidae; genus Ommatoiulus; species Ommatoiulus sabulosus. Next base: position 1,286 of record JAQGAO010001036.1, on the reverse strand, counting down.
GCTCGTATAAAAGTTATCTTTTATACCAGTCCTCGAAACGTAGAAAATTGTTGCCCATTTTATAATATCGCTATTGGGCGTCGCAATCTTTCCCAACACCCTTATCCCCCCCCCCATCCTCCTCCATCAAAAAGAACAGCCGCCATGACACTTTCATGGTAGATTGATATATTTTCCAAATTATTGCAATGAGTAGAAATTATCATTATTCATGTAATTATGAAAAATCTGGACCAATAATACTGTATGTGTGCAGCTCATTTTTAACAGTATTTCGTTGACTGTAGATGTGAATGTATTAAAATGTAATGAAATTTCATCTTTTTCCATTGGTTTATTAATTTCGGTAGTTAAAATTGGTATTTGGGGAATGTGGTCATCGCTTACGAAGATTTGTCGGCCCCATTTAAAAATGTAATTCTTAGAAGAAATTTGACTTTTTCATGAAAGAAATGTATTCATTTTTTTTTTAAAAAAAATCGCTGGTCTGTCTAACCCAAACTCATTATAAATTACCAGTGTAATGACACCCAAAAAGGATCAGGTGAGACAATTGTGACAATCTCGTGCCTCAGCAATATTCTGCAGGTGAATTGAGAAAATGTTATGCAAATAACACCATATGGTACATAAATGCGCAAGATATTCTGAGAAAAGTAATGTTTTTAAATAACGAACATATATACTTAACACACGTGTTACTTTTAAATTTAAAAACAAATTGATTTTATAAAAGTGCCATCTCGAGAATATATGTATTGAATTTTATACCTAATAACTAATTTCGAAAAATTACCACATCGAGAAGTGGCTGAATTTGCGCAATGTGCGCATATTACTGATAGACGCTTCCAAATTTCTCTTTCCTGGTTAGTAATTTAATGCGGATTTAATTATAATTTATGCATGATCATGAAGAAATAAAATGCGTTACTTATCATAAGTATTTTCTTATGTTCATTGTCGCTGATCTAAGATTTAAAATTTGTATTCTCTCCACATATTCAACGATAGCTTACGTGCAATGTTAAAACTTTTGCTCGTAATCATTCCAATGGGGTATTTTCACAACGTTGTTTTTGGCAGAATATGAAAATATATAGTCGAACTAGAATATAGGTAATATAATCATGGTCATCTGATGACCACAAGTGGTTAAATAATCAATTTTAAATTCAATTTTTAAATTCCCTGCCAAAAAGGTAAAATCCAAAATGGCTGCTTAGGATAGCTTCCATGACGTCACTTGCCACCCAGTTGGACATAACCTATAGCTGAATCACCAT
>JAQGAO010001035.1:0-27176 GCA_034697705.1 Ommatoiulus sabulosus | reverse complement strand
GAATTTTGGATTTTAGTCAGGGAAAAGTCATGGAAAAGTCAGGGAAATTGAAAATGAAAATTGTGTGGCCACCCTGTAAACCTGCTTCATTGGATTTATAGATATTCTTCGAAATTGACATTATTTTCTAAATTTTTGTGTATGTTTCAGTATTTTTGAATTAGTGGAGTCATCGTAAAATCTTTTTATATCATGTAAGCAAGTACAGGCATCATATTTCAGAAATACTTAAAAAGGTCACCATTTCAATAAAATGAAAACAGAATATAAAATCCAGTGTTTATTATTCCTCACACAATGCAAAAATACCGAAATATATACAATGAAATTTAAAATGTAGTCAATTTCGACGATTATCTATGAAAACAATGAAGTAGCAGACGACGATTGACTAAAAATGTTGCCAACCATAAATGTCTTCACACTCCCAATACCATCATCATTAGATTTTTGATTCCAAACAAATGGTGTCGTGAGTTTCATCCTTGTTTAATGTGGCTTGAACGAAAGGTTAGCTGTACGTTATTGCGTGATTTTAAATTTTTTTTCTCTCCATTTCTCACTTTTTTTCCGGTTAAATTGTAGCAAAAAAAATGGAACGCTTTGAAAACTGATCGTCCTTCCTGCAGTTGGCCATCGGTTGATAATCCAGTTCCTCATTGAAGAAAAGTGGTTGAAAGTGGTTATCAAAAATGTAAAGCTTGAACGGCAGCAGTAAAGGGTAGTAAAGTTGATGACAACCTAACCATTTTGCGATGTACGGTGTATTCCCAATCTGAGTCTTCGAAATATCGCCTCCCGTTTTTTTTTTTTTTTTTTTTCTCTCAAAATGCGGTGAAATTTTGACCAGCAGCTTAAGAGCGTGCGCCGTGAAGCCAATTGCCATGTGTCTGCGTGGCCACTCCAAATAAGCCTATTCGCTGAAGAATGGCACGCGCGTCTCGCCCTCGTAAAAAAGCAGTCTGAGCGCCATGAGAAGCAGCCTGCGAGACCCATTTTTCTGAGTTGCCATAATCCTTTTAGCGAAAACCAGAAGCTAGTTTTCCACATGTTCCATCCTCGCCGATATACATTACGCTCCAGCTAATAAACCGTCTTAGAATGATTACATCTTCCCAAGCATTTATTGAAGATGCTTCATCCTCTTAATCCTTTTAACTGCCTACTTAAATTATCTCTCGATAATTTTATTTAAAAGTATCGAGAAGCGATAGCGGGCCGCCGTCAACCACGAAACCAGCTTGGACCTCGATTCGATCAGCTGAGGGGCAACGCATTAACGGCATCCTTGTATTTCAAAACACATTTTCATTTGCCATATTGCAGCTACGTTTGTGAAATCGGTATGACAAGCTTAACAACACTCACGCAAGAGTATAACCTGGGATTTACGTCAATGTGTGGTGAATTAAAGTATTGTGATACCAGAATTTGCAGGTATTTTGCAAAAGGTACGTAGTATGCGACGAGTGTTTTTGTAAATATGACGGTGAACTCGTTTCTAATATGCTGTGGAATCCGGAACATAAGAAGCACGCCTATTTTCTGAAAAGAAATTGGTAAAACTGGGGCTAGAACAATACTAGGCCAGTTATAACTTATCTTGTTCTATACGCGTTGAAAACACATATCTCCTACGTGTTAATAACAAGCTCTGCTTTTTTGACGTATACGGTCTAAGAAATAAAGGTACTTCACAACAAAGAAAAAAGGTCTTTGACTTTTCACAAATACTCCACCTTTTTTGGTGTTTTGGAAAACCTCTGAGATAGGGTTTTATGGAACATCTAATTTAGAATGCCATAAGAGGTGTTTTTTTCCCCAAACATTTGCAGTTTCCAGTTACGTCACCATGGTTTCCTTGGTCATTGTACCTACTAGCGTATACATGTAAATTGAAACATACATAGTAATCATATGCCGTGTATAGTTTTATTTCCAAATTTATTCTTAAAACTTACCGGGATTCGATCCTGCAACCTACCATTCCTTGATACTTCACGCTATACCACTCTGCTATCTCGACTTGCTTCAGAGAGCCTCACTAGTTGTGCCTTTTCCTAGGTTAATTCCCATAATGGGTATCTATCTATAAGCACCTTTTCGAAAAACGGTTTTTTGTTCAAAACACCTTTTTAGGAGTTTAGAAATACCATTAGGTGTTTGTAAATACCAAAATAATACATCAAACGAGTATACACACGACCAAGGTACGCAATTTTAAGTTAAAAAGCGACGTTTCGCCACACATGTGGCTTTCTTCAAGCTTTAATCAGTTTTCTGGTGTTTATTTCGACTGTTTTCCACCGATAACTGTGTTGTGTGACCTGTTTGGGCTGGGATTTAAAATTTCGAAATTTAGCGGGGTTTTTTTCTTTTTCTTTTTCCCTTTTTTTTCTCCTTTTTTGGGGAGCGCCATTGTTTTTACCCCACTAAGGGGTCACACGCCTTCCGCGTAATTAATGTATTCTTTTATTATTCTCTTTGATTAAAGCTTGAAAAAAGCCACATGTGTGGCGAAACGTCACTTTTTAACTTAAAATTGCGTACCTTGGTCGTGTGTATTTACTTCTGATGGTTTATGAATGGCCGCAAAAAAGTGTTTGGAAATTGGAGCGAATGCTTATAGAAGAGGATTTTGCACTTGCCTCATTAAAACGACGATGAAGAGGAATGTCGCTGTAAAATGGCGCTCGAGCTTTTGAAGACAATGGCGCTAAACCCTTTTCAGTTTGGCGTTTGGTCAATTTCATTAGGGCAAATAATTCTTCGCCGGCGACATTATCCCCGGATAATTGCGCTCCACGCCACGTCTGCTTTTATTGCGAACAATGGGTTTGAGCAAATAGGAAAACAACGCGTTTGTTACGCTAAACTGAAGGAACGGCCATTAAGCGGCGATTAAGGCCCGAATGATTTTCGAGCATTTTGTCTTTTGCTCTCGCCAGCCGAATTCCCTCAGCACCTTAAGGGACTCTTCTTTTCCACTTTCTCGCTACTCCGACGGGAATCTAAATGGCGATGGACTCCGAAAACAACGCGCCTATAATTAAATCTTTCATTGCCTTTCCCGACTTGAAACAATTGAAATTTTTAACGCGCGTCGAATCTCCTCACCTTTGACCCGTAAATCACCACGTGCTGCTAGCTATTCGGTTAGACCATGTTTCTTTATTACGCTGACGCTCAGATTCGACTGGATGATGCTTGGACGCCACACCTCATGCACAATGTTTCGTTTTCGAAAATTACTTCTGTCGTAAAGAATCTCCCGGAATAAGTAAGCTTTCTTACCATATTCCAGCGATTCGTCAATTTTTCGGTGAATTGTATGATATCTGCGTATCTGTTATATATACCTCTTCAATTCCCAAATTAACTGGCACTGGTTCCCAATGACTCCAGTAAAGGTAATTTTTATGAAGGGTTTACGGATATAAAATACCTAGCTTAGTTTGTTCCAATTTTGAAAGCACTTCGAAAGAACCCTGACTTATTTTTGCTCATTGACCTTACCCAAACTTGTGCCAATCACGTGATCGCCGCAGTAACCGCGTTGATACGGCAATGGTGAACGATGTCTCAAATACGCCATTATTATGAAAATTACGATTCCGGAATGATGGAGGAATATTCCGGTTAACGTTTTAATAATTCATTTTAAAAGCCAAAATAAGTGAAATAAATATTGAATTTCACTAGAAAAAGAGCTTCGTATTTGTTGGAAAGAAATGTTAGGCAACCCTGCAAGGCATATAAGCCATCAGTGATTGCTCACTATTTAGGGGCATTCTTGTTCCCTAAAATCCTAGAAAATATCTCGAGAGTGTTTGAAAATGAAAGCACGTACATTATATTTAAAATGGACAATGAGAAAAAGGGAAAAAAAAACATTATTGTTGCAGTTATGGTTTCATAGATCCATGAGATAAGAAAATTGCAAAACTGCCGAGGAAATGTACTGCATCTCCTCAAGGCTAACAAGGGAATTTTTATGTTCTCTCGGGAAATTAGGAAAGATGTAACGCGTTAAATTCAATAATGTCGATTCCTGTGTTTTTTTCCTTCTAAAACTTTAAACCGTTTTTATTTTCCGATGAATATATTGATATTTTTCAACTTTTTTTTTGTTTTTGTGGTAAACTCGTGCTCGTACGACTGTTCCAAGGGGGTCATTTTTGTCGTTAAATAGAGATGATCCCGCGCATAAGGTTCTGAAAATGAAGTCGACAGTGAGTTTAAAGTCACGTTATGCCAACTCGTAAAATGTTTATGGTGCAACGGATATTAGTGAATTCACTCGAGACTCCTTAATTATTTCAAGTGCGCCCTCTACGATCGCTTCAACAAACTGCAGTTTTCGGATGCGAGCAATTTAAATGAAGATTTCAAAATAATTGTGCTTTTATGTTATCATCAAGGCGCTATAATTAGCTGTTGACGGCGCATTAAGCTCACTTCATTTGCATAGCACGCCCTATTTGCTATTCACAAGTTCGAGGAATTCATTAATTTCCAATCCTAGTCGCCATTTTCTCTCCTTGCCTGTTCTTCGCGAATAAGCCATCGGATTTATGATTCAAACTCGGAGTCAAATTTTCGTTTTGACTCTTGTACCGATTACTACGTTTTTGTGTGTGGCAATTGTTTAGCGTTAACTATCTGCCGCTGATTTCGGTCGTAAGATGGCGATATCGTTTAAACCTTACAATATACAATTCGTTTTATATATTAACGGTGTTTAATCCAGTTTTGAATTCCGTGATTAGATCTGAAAAGTTTCAAAAGAAATGGTTTCATAGCGTAAATAATGTATTTTGGTGGTTTCTCTTATTTACAAGTACTTCGATAAGAATTGACCATTCGACCTATCGTAACTCCTTGCTCTTATTTTTGTTATGTCCTTCATCTTACAAATAACATCTTGACTAATTTGATATTTCTTTCTTATTTACAGGAGGATTAAAATCTACATTGCCCATGATATTTTGAATTTTGGAAAATTTTGATGCTTTCGGAACTCAAATGACTATCGGTACCTAATTCTACGAGTATTTGGTAAGTAAAATGTTTGCATAATGCATTAACATCGCCTTATTTCCTGCGGTGAAAATCAGTTCTTGGTTTTGATTTAGATTTGATCAAAGAATAAATATGCTGTAAGTGCGCTAGAGTTGAATTTTTTTTTGTGTGTCAAAGACGCGCAAACCTGCTTTGATGAAATTACGTCCACACAAAAGCCGCATTGATATTAATTTGAGCCAAGTTAAAGTGGGTTTTTTAAAGTTCATTCGTTCCTTATCATTGTATTAATTTGTCGCGTGTTTTCGAAGTGTAAACATGTTTCTTAGATTGTCGTTAAAAGCATTATGCGTTTGATATTTAATCATGTGCTCGAGGATTTTAAGGCAACAAAAGGATTTTTTGTTACTTTATCTGCATTTTCATACGTGCTTCGAATATTTCTCAAGTGATTTGTCAATGCAAACGGCGTATTAGAGGCACATATGAATGTTTTCGAATTAAGCAATGAGGCCCGTGCAGCTACAGTTACCTAAATGCATTAAATGATCAGCAACGGAAACTTTTCAAAATTCTGGAAAACTGCAAGTTTTTTATCGAAAGTTTCCAGCGTGTTTGTTTCCCTATGGAATTATGCAGATAAATGTTGCGCTTATTATTCCAAGAGCGTACAATCGTATTCTTGGCTATTTTATTTATCTGGGCTAAAATTGAGCACAAAAGAAACGCCAGGACGCACTGTTTGCCACATGCTGCTTCAGGAGAAAAAAATCTAAATTAATATGTGTGCTAACTTTTAAATGACGATTTATGATTTCGTAATTTACACGCTCGTTAATGCAAAAGAATGAGATGTTAAACGGCAAACGTTTAACGCATGCGTAATTATAATCTTGCAGAACATTTGTTGGAGTACAGATTATTTCATTTGAAACTGTTAACCCATGCTCGTTTCTCATGCCTGTTCACTTCAATATTCTCAGTATTTTGCAGTTTTCGACTCGAATGTCAGAATATATCTTCAAAAGATGTTATTTTTCTGCTTTTATTGTTGTTTCTTTCTATAAATTAACACTATAACTCGCGTAACGTCTTGAATATAGCGCACTTGTTTTGTGCAATAAACAACACGGATGATGCCTAATACATATTCTGGAATTTTTTACCCGTTCCCCTAATGTCCTTGCATTTATAATTGTGTATATTTATATGCAAATTATTAGCGTTTTTATGCTGCAAGACGTATTAACAAAGTAAACATATCACTTTTATGCAACTGCAGCAATGTGCTACTAGAAATTTACGAGCATTTCCGGAATAATATTTCCGCTTCTATTTAAGTTCTTTAGATCGTAGTTATTTCGTAAATGCGCATTGACTATTTTGTAAGCTTTCTCTTGTCAATTGGAGCATTTGCCTAACAAAATTAAACTCGCTCTTTTGAGCAACTGCTCTCTAATCTTAATCTCTGATAAGATGTCAGTTATTATGTCCGGTCAACGTGTTTACCTTTTCTAATTTTTCAGTGTTCAAAATCGGCCTTCTGCGTACAGTCATGCCTCGACACGACGTTAAAAACAGTTCGTTTAAACCGTAGTTGGTATTATCAGAAGTCATAACAACTAGTCATAAAAACTTAATTTTTATCAGAAGGAACTAAATGTTAAAAAAAATTAAAAATGTATTTAAACTACAACGTTTTATTACGCAATCTCTCGAAGCACACCAATAAAGTTTACCTAAAATTTGCGAAAAAAGCCTAGGATTCGTTTAAACTAAATGCTTGGGTTCTTGAAAATTGGTATTATCCGAGTTCGTCGTAAACGAAGAAGTTATCATTATTCGAAAATACCACAGGACAGAGATTGAGAATGAGTTTTCAGTGTCAGTAATTTGTATTAAGCGAGTCCGTTTTAATGAGATTGATTGCTGGCATTTGTTTCTACGGTCACGTGTTGTTCCTTTTTAGTGTTCTCGTCTAACGTGGAATTACGGCGCTCTTCATAATTAAGAATGCGCGGCGTTCTTTCTCGTCTCTACATTAAATTGTCCCGTTTGCTTTTGTTTCTGCCTTCTTTGATCTCTTTATTTGACTCCGGAATATTTAGCGAGCTCTTTTCCGCCTTAATAATATTTCGGAACCAGTTTTGCGTTCAACCAGAAAGGGTAATTAAACTGGATGTATTTAAAAGAGCTCTCCGTTGACTGCTTAATGTAGGCTGATTTAATTTGAAATGATATAGCTTGACCCATAAATTACACGAATTTCATTTAATCCCGAGCAGCCTGCTTTTGGAAACGTCGAGCTCGTACGCTGCGAAGAGCCACGATCTTGTTTTACAAATTAATTAAAAGTCAAAAGCCGCATAAATTGTAAACTAGCAACCAAACTGGATGGCCGTAATGGTTATTTATTCGGCTTGTTTATGGTTCGTGTCTTGGCAGATGCAACGCTGCGCGATTGACGGGCGCTAACGGAGAAATCCCTCTTGCCTGCAACGGTCTTCACTTGGCCCAGATATATTGCTTTCCAAGTGAAACGCTACGGGCATACCGCACAACTGGAATCGAAGTTACGAAGTTACAGAAAGGTTCTGTTGCATTTTATGCCAAATGGGCCCACCCCCCAACATGATACCATTTACTCACAGAATGCAACGACCCTCGTTTAAAAACACTCCTTGCTAACACTAAACTTCCAACAGCTCTATCCGACTCAAACTACCTCGAAACCTTTCTGAACGGCATCCACGAACCCTATACATGTGGCTGCTTTTCCGAATCGCCACTATTTATTCCAAAGAATCGACGAACAACTCAACCAGTATTAACACTGTCTATACTACCAACGAAACCTAATTTACAAAACTCTATAAAAGAAATTATCTAACCCTACTATAGAAGGGCATGAATGCCCTTAGTGTGTTAAAGCAAGTCAGAAAGGTTCTGAATTTTGAAAAAAAAAGTTTTTATGTACATTTATTATTTGGTGAAACAAGTGACTTTTCTTCTAAATTGCACCGAAAATAGATTTTAACTTTTATTTTAGTCATCCATTTTCTATATTCCATTCCTGAAAAACGAAAAATTGGAATGAATATGTCAACGAGTAATGTACGTGTATTCTTATCATGCAATTCTTCAGTCCAACAATTACTTTTATGTATGCATTAGCGCGCAAAGTGTCTGAGTGTTGGCATTCTCGCCTCGCATTCGTTTGACGCGGGTTCGATTCCCGGGTCGGTTATCCCCGGTTTTCCACGATCTCTCTAGACGAATGCTCGGATAGTTCCCATGTTAAACTGGCACCATCTGGGCAGATGAAAGACGATGCGCTGCCTGTTACAAAACCGACAACACGATTGATATTGGCTGCCGGTCGGAGCACCATGGGCTTCGGTCTATGACAGACACCAACGGACGCTGCGACCTTGGTTGTTGGTGATGAGGATAATGATAAAAATGCATGCTTCTAATTGCTTCAGGAGGCATGCGTCATCTTTTTGTTAACTCATTCCCTTAAATCACTTTAGACGCTCTATCAAGAAGTTGGTTGTTTAGAGTGACTTTTAAAGTGATGTTTTCTCTTAGTCTCTTTACGACTACATGTATTCGATATAATCCGCGTTCGTTTGGAAATTTGCCCATTGGTAAATGTCACTATATTATAACGAAAATTCACTGTATCCGTTTTTATAATTCCATCAAGCCCCACCTAGAGATACTTAGTGTGTAATTAGTATAAGACTTATTACAGCTATTATAACGGTTGTAATTAACTCCTAATTTAACTAAATAATCTTGGAGGAGGTGAGTTTTATTCTAGAAAGTTCTTTTTTATCGTACTATAAATCTATAATTTGTGTGAACTAGTGCAATCGACTTTTAATTAATATCCGTCTATGTGGTCTATTTTATTTTTTTCTTCATTTTGTTTAAAACCAAAATGATTAATCTGCAAGTTCCAGGTCGCTTGTTTTCACTCTGTCTTGTCTATGTTGAAGATTTTTTGTCGATTAATTTCTGGTGTAAAGGCAATTTATGGCTATACCGTCGCATTTATGATTCACGGACAAGAAGTAAGGATTTTCTCTTCCAGCATCATAAAGTATTCTTTGTGGAAAACCTGGGGCAAAAATAGTACACGGAAACAAACTCACGTTTTTTATCAAACGTAAGCTACCGAGGTTTATTCTTGTAGAAAACGACAATAATGTTAGATGGTTGGGTTTCGAGTTACGCACGTATGATATTTCATCTTCTGACTCTTGAAAAAATCTAATATACCGACCGACCTATTTGATGAGCATCAGTTACGTAATTGCCGGTTATTAATCACGAAAATGTTATGACCCTTGGCGCCATAAATTTGACGAGCTTTTATGTACAGGGTGAGGCGTAATTTGTTTCCGTCTCGAGTGATTGAAAAGCAGTGGCCAATAGATGAAACAAACCTAATGGAATGAAAGTGGGCTGGGTTACAAAACTTACGCAATCTATGCCTGAACTATTTTCTTGCGAAGAAATAGGTTTTCAGTGTCGTGGAATCTTGGAACTGTCATCGAGTAAAGTTTCAGTGTTAAGATACATTATCGTTCTGCTTAGGTTTTATTATGAACATTAGAAAGAATATGTTCTTACAGGATGAAATACAACAACATACAGCATACTTAGAACATATATTTTATACATGTTTACGTATTGTTCTGAATTACGGATCATGTTAAATTGATGTTGCTCAATGTCAAACATATGAATGTAACATAGGCGTATAATAATGGTACTCAGAGAGGCGTTAAATTGTGCTCGATTTGGGTACAATTCAGCGATTATGATAAATATGCGACATTTATTTTGAAGAGCTAAGCCACGTAACCAAATCTTGAATATCCATTGGTATAACGAGATGTCAAGGTTCATTCCGATTCTTCGAATCGAAAAATCAAATGACGGAGCAAACATTGACCTCCACGGTGGTCTTCGGAACGATCCTGGCAATTCGTTATACCAATGAATATTCACGATTTGGTCATCTGACTTGGCTCCTCAAAATAAATGGCGCATATTTGTCATAATCGCTGAATTATACCAGAGTCGAGCACAAGTTAACGCCTCTCTGAGTACCCTTAGTATATCTGCAAATCAAATTCAAGTATTTCTGGATTTTTTTTTCAAACTAAGTTTACAGGAATGACTCTTTAAGTAAACAGCTTGTTAAAACAGAGTGCTACTTGCAAATCAAAATAATGCAGAAGCCCTTTTATTCTTGTCTTTTTCTCATGCGTACAATGCCATCTTATGGCCTATTCACATCCACCAAATCCGAACCGTAAATACGTCACGTGCGTTGCGGAACTTTATAGCGTGTCGTCATGCCGCACGTAAAAATACGCATACCGGTTTGCATTTAACGTTTTTTTTTTCCTATTTACTTCCCACAAAATAAAGATTAAAATTGATTAGACGAGAAAAGTTGAATCAACTTCAGCTGGTACGGATGACTTTGCAAATGTCGTATAGACCCCGCCTACTGTCATGTGCGCATGCGCGGCCACGCACGTGACGTAATTACGGTACGGATTTGGTCGATGTGAATAGGGCAAAAAGAATGCAGTGTTTTCATTCGCTCGTTTGGGCGCTACGGATATCTTAATTCATACCACTTTCATAAGTATCGTGAAGGGCTATTACGTCAAGTGTCTCGTTAACCCAAGTTTTACGAAATTTTCAAAAAAGTGAGCTGTGAAAAAATGCGTTAATTATTACGCAATTACAATTGCAAAACAATCGCTATTTAGAATTACGATTTGCAGATGGGCTATCGTTTTTCAAAATAATATATCTATATATTTAAAAACGATCTTAAGTTGAATTTAGCCTACCATTTTCAACTTATTTTCCAAAATATTAATTTCCGTTGAAGAAATACCTAGCTTATATAGCGGAGAAAAAGAAGCTGAAGAACGGAGCATGGGCAGGAGAGTATAAAAATCAGCAATTTCTCACATCTCAATTGTTCGTCAGGTTTACCCCTCTCGAGAAATCATTTAGAAAATACCGTTCGGCCTAATATTCAAAGCTAAGTTAGGGCGAGAACGAAATCCGGAGTTATTTTCCAAAGTTTCTCGTAAAAATACTCGGGCAAATTTGCAACGAAAGGAGAAGCGTATGTATATGTTTTCGGAGGAAATAAACCACACTGTACATGCTCGAATAATATGAGGCCTTCCTCGTAATTAAAAAAATGTCTAATCTCTGTTTTGGTGTTTGAAACATTCCTCACATACACACACGCACGCACGGCATAGAATACAAATTGGATTGACAATCAGTGGCTGTTAATTGGTAATTAATGACTGATGGAGCAGTACGATCACGCCGATTAACATGACATCGAAAGGTACGACAATCACGTACTGGTACGTCATACACCGATCACGTGCTAGTAGAAGTTGCGTAATATATACAGTATATATATATATTAGTTTGGGACATCGAAGTGAGCAAACAACATGATCGTGGCACTGAGTGCTTAACACTCGTGTAGGGAATTTAGGGGATGAAGATTTCAAGCATTTCTGGAAATTGCACATAGGAACGGAATTCGGATAAAATGACCTCACAACCATAATTTTGCCCTCCGTTTAGAATTGGGCTAGCAATATTAGAGGCAATTGTGGAAGGGGAGGGCCGTAGGAGGACTATACGATACCAAACTGTTGGACTGAATATTAACGTTGAACAAATGGCGTTTGTTGGATTTTTCCTGTCTAAAAACGGTAAATTTCAGTATGTGGGAATTTCTTTAATTTTGTATAAATACCGTGTCTTTATTGTAATAAACCTTTTTTATATTTTTATGCTGGTTTCTTCAAATTGGATTTGTAGACATTTTTGTCAGATCAAAAAGGCGTCATTCTGTTGAACGCTTAAGTCTTGTATTTTTTTTTCTAATTATACAAAATACTGTTTGTGAATTGTAGATCACAGTGTTAGATATACTTCTTGAGCTACTGCATCTTCAACAAATCATTTAAACAAATTTAGTTCCGAACACAACGCTCATTTCTCTATTTTAGCAATATTATGTCCACAGCTCCTTCAATTTCGAGTGTCCATTTAATCAAATGAGCAATTAGGATTTCCGGATTTTTTCATTTTCCTCAAAATGCTTTTCTAAAATAAATAAACTTTTTTCAGAATTCAGCGGAAAAATGTAAGATAACGCAGTGGTTTCCAAACTTCTTAGTATCACGACCCAAGTTTTTATATCGACTAGTTGTCGTGATCCACCTAGCTTTAACGGACTAAAATAATAATCTTAATATTTTTTTAAATAATAAATATAAAACACGGAAATGTACATGTAATGATTTCGATTTTTTTCCCATGTATTGTTAATTTATTTTACAAAATTAAGAAATGTAAGCAATATTTGGGCGTAGGACATAATTCTAAATTGGAAAAAATAGTTTCCAAGTTATATTTATAAATTAGAAGTTGCTTTTTAAAATTTATAACATTGAAAGTATCGGGTTAAGCCCCCTCAAAGTCTGTCTTAATTACAAAGTTGTCACGTTTCACAAACTTTTCATGAACCACCAAAAAAGGGTTCCCACGGTTTGGGGACATCTAAGAAAACGCATTTCTAGTGTTGTTCTGAGTGCCCTGATGCTGCGAAACATTTTTAGTAAACAGTTTCATCACATTCGAATTATTTTTTCCATCGAAATTCAGAATAATGTCTTTTATTTCATTATACACTGTATATACTTTTATTAATTTAATTTTACCAAATAACGCGTGATACCGTGGAAATGGATTTAGTTTTTCACAATTTTTTGCCAATATTACATATTATTTTGCGAATATTCTTTACGTTGTACAATTTTTCATCGAGTCTCTCCCACTAAAGATTACTTTGAGAAGCGACAATACTTTTATCATTTTCACGAAAATTCTGAAAAAAATTGTTCGGAAACTTATTTCTCTGGACTGGGAAAATCTGGAAATCTCAATTTACCTACTATATATACCGGGTGAACACAAAGTCTTTATCCCCCAAATAACATTTACACCATTAAAGGTATGACAATTCTGTGTGTGCACTTGAATAGGAAGTCGTGGGTGCTCTCTTTATTCATTGATGGTATTAAATGTTACCTAAAACCATTTTTCGAACAAAATCGAAACTATAATTTTTGAACCGTAACACCTAGGACAAAATATAAAGTCAGGAAAAGGAAGATCATGGTTTGTTTTTATGTATTCAACTGGTTTCGTCTTCATTGGCAGTTATTTGAAGTTGCCTCAATATTTGGAAAACAGGGGCCAACACCGATTGGTAGCTGCTCTGCAGCACACTGGTGAAGTATACCATACATGCAGGTCGTTTCATAGCAGTGCACTAGTGTGCTGCAGCGCAGCTAGCAATCGGTGTTTGCCCCTCTTTTCAAAACACTGTATCAACTTTAAATAACTGCCAATGAAGACGAAACCAGTTGAATGCATACAAACAAACCATGCTCTTCCTTTTCATAATGTGACATTTTGTCAAATTAACACAATTTCAAATTGTGTTACAGTTTAAATATAATAGTTTCGATTTCGTTCAAAAAACGGTCCTTGGTAATATTTAATATTAGCAATGGATAGAGCACCCATCACTTCCTATTCAAATGCAGCATACACAGAATTGTCATACCTTTAATGGTGTAAATGTTATTTGGGGGATAAAAACTTTGATTTCACCCGGTATATCCCAAAATGGTTTCAACTCATGAAATTCACGAGCATCATTTTTCTGAAAAGCAATGAAAACTGGGAATGAAACGTTGTCCTTGTAGCGACTTCCACATTTACATCCGAATAATGGCACTATTATAATTACACGGATCGCACGGCGATACTAGCGACGTCTAATAGGGAGATAAAGAGGTAATTAGCAGCCTTTTCACGTATCGTTTAAATACAGTATTTACAATGGGGTGTATACACACGTAGTAATGTACAGCATTGAATACAGATCGTCGTTTTTTTTTTTTTTTTTTTTTTTTTTTTTTTTTTTTCGTTTTGTTCGTGTTTCTTTTTCTCGTTGTTTTCTAAAAAAATGAGAATTTGAAATGAAATTTTGAATTTTTCTAGAGTAAGAAAATGGAATTCGAGGGATCGTAGTGACACATTGACAGCTGCTGTAATAGAGAGCAATGGCTACACTTTTATAATATCAATATGTATGAGTAAGATAGCGATGACGGACAGAATGACGTCAGACACGACTGGGCCGATGATAGGGGAGTTTCTGTAAGTAATACGTCTATTCTAAGTTAGGGCTGCGCCAAATAATGTCACGCTTTGAAACTTTCTGAGCAGTAAGACCAGGCTGACTACGACTCCACTGCTGAATTTGGTGCAAAATCCAAAGGTTCGGGCAAAGCTCCTCAAAAGCCTAACCAATATCCTCTTCGCGTGGAGCCGACTGGATGCGAAGAGAATATTGGCATTTGTTTGTTGACTGTAGGGTACTGAGTTGAATTGAATTGAAAGTAAGATTAAGGATGCCCGATGAGACTACTGAGGAAATTTCAACATATTTGGGTACGAATTCTGTTCAGTTTTACATGTCCTTGATTCTGAAATTTTCTATAAAGCATTGTTTGAAAATAAATACTTATCTAAGGCCAAACCGGACATTCAGTTTGCTATCTTTAGAACTTTGAAAAAAAAAATGCGATCAAAATTCCAGCACTACCTATGATGCATTTTGCACATTCTGGCACATCCGGTGGGCATGTTTTCATGTATTTTGAACGTGTTTAATTGTATTCATTTTCAAGCACCCTGTTTTCGCAAACTTTGTGGAGCTTTGCCCTCGCCTCACTTTCCCCTTTTTGGGCCACTGTTTGGTCAGACGTTGTCACGTGGATTCACTAACTTCTCTTCGGACTTCAACCGAAAGTTTCTTTTACGTTAAATTTTTAATTGGTTCTCACCGTGTTTTCTGAGTCATTCTGATCGCCTTCAGATGTACATGTATGAGTTGTAAATCCCTGTTTGGATTAATGGGTGACTATAGTACTTATAAGATTACACGACCTTCTAGATTGATACAGAACAAGTTCTAGGAGGCGCTTTTTTTAAAAAAGCCGACACGGAGCATCTCAGGGGGATTGTCATGTTCAATAAACCAAATTAAAAAAAATAAGTTAAAAAAGAAATCATAAAAAATACAAATCATATATGTACAACATACGGGGGTCTGTTTCGTAACAGGTGGCGCCACGTAAAAATGTTTCGCCGTTCAGTATCTATGCGCAAGAGTACTTTGCATATCGATTTAGGCAACTACGTCATTGCTAATGCGTTACGAGGAAGCCATGTTTGGTCAGGATAAAGTAATATCGTAATGGTGCTGCCTGCAGCGCCATTCATTTGAAACTCAAGATGGTTTTTTTTGTCATCTCTTTCAAGTTGCAATTATATAAAGATATAATCACGGACGGTTTATCTTTCTTCATTATGCGCGTATCAGCTTTAAAGTTTAGATTTTCATCGGGAAAATGAAAGAAAGACACGACTATCGTTTATTTTTAAGGCGATTCTGTGACGTCACGCCATTGGAGACTATTTTTAGAATATTTTGTAAACTGATTTAAATTAGCGATGCCCATCGTCATCTCTCTTAAGATTACGTTATAAATACGGCCGTATTAGTTGAAATCGAGATTAAGGGCCGGTTGCACCAACAGAGGTTACAGAATCTCTGGCACGGGTTAGGGAAAAAAATGAAGAGAAAGGCTAACCCAGCAAGTAGGCAGGGTTAACCTCGGGTTATTAGGAAAAACAACATGGCGGACACTATACAGATGAATCTGATGAAGCTAGGGAATTATGCACGCTTCACCACCTGGTCACACGGACAGGAAGCCTGGATGCGCAATCTTGCAGCATTGGTCAAAGTTAGTTCCTTTCCCGTCCTCCATTTTGGTTTCAGCAGGTTAAACATGGGTTCCATAACCCTGGTGTTATTTCATCGAGAGTTAATTGGTGCAACCTGGAGGCACCTAAGTAGGTGCAACCGGCCCTAAGAACGTTTTTGAAAATCATGCCAACTATCAAAACACGAATGGTAATATTTGAAAATGGCATATGCAGTAAGTCTGCACATATATACGGGAGGTTCTTTCGTAAAATATGAATCGTAAATAAAATAATCCAAAAAACTGCATTTCTGCCGGAAAGTCCCGTAAAATATTGTCTGGTAAATATATTTTTTAACTTATCGTAGTAAGTATATGACGGAGTAAAGTAGTCGGATGAAGAAAAACTTGTCACGTTACTTCACCCGCAGTATATACTCACGCTCACATTGCACTTTTTTTATTTTCTGCGTGACAACTTTTCATTGCTCCTTTTTTTGACGATTGAATTTTGCGATGGTCGCATCTCCCAGAATCCCTCTCTCCCTGCGCGCAACCTCGAAATCAAAAAGAGTTAGCTGGAAAGCTGATAGGACATGACTTGACACACGCGAACGATAGAGAAGTTGGCGAGTTTTAGTGGTGGCTTTATGGCGAGAGGGTGATTTTGGACAAATGCACGAAGAAGATGCAAATGGCAAGGGAGGCATGGAAAGTGATGTAGAGTGGTGGATAAGGAGGGGGGAGAGGGGGGGGGGGAGCTTTAGCAGCGAGCGGAGGAGGGACAGGGGTCGAGCTCTACTTTGGAACGTTAAAGCATTAAAGAAACGACGCTTCTATCTGATGTGTGTAATGATGTCAAAAATTCTGTCAAACTGGAGTATGAAGGGGGTAGATGCATATAAAGTGGGTTGGATGAGCCCTAAAGGGCAGTAGCGCTAACCATATAGGCTCGGTCGCCACCGATGATGGCAGTATTATTGGCAAAGATGGGAAAGGGGATAAGCGAGTTTGCGAGAAGGGAAAAAAAAAAGTGAGGAAAATTCACGCGTCGGCTCTTAACTCGGGGAAATGTCTCAACAGCATAATCTTAGCAACATCTTTTCAAAGTGCCTTATCAAAGTTGTTGCGTACGTCAGCACGCCGAGTTTCCTTCGCGTATTGCCACTCAATTTGCATATATGCAAACCGCGTTTCCCTCGATACGATGGTCAATGTTGTCTGATGCGGATGCTGTCTCGTGTAACGAGTTTCCAACGGCGCATGCGTCGAAAATCTCCCACAAAGTTTGTTTCGATAATTTCCTAGATACGAAGGAGAAAACTGCTTTTGGATAACCGGTGGCACGGACTGACCCCCTGAAGTGCTGGGTCGTTTGTCCACCAAAGACGAGTAGCATTCCTCCAAATAGATTGAAGGCCTATATAATGCACGATAGGTTTTCTGTTAGCAAAAATAATTCGTCATCGAGTACGTGTGGATATTTTTACTCGTTAGAGCTTTTTAGAAGATTTTAAAATTTTGAAATCTTTTGCGCTATTTAGAATATATTCAGTAACTCACTATTTCAAACTACTGTACATTGTAGTACATGTATACTGTATATCATGGATGAGGTTAATATTTCATTTAAAATTAAATTTAAACTGGAGGGTCATTATAAATGCATGTAATTAATTTCATTCTTGTTTTATGTGGAAAATTAATTAACCGATGGGAGGTTAATAATCATAATGAGCACCTTTCAAAAACGCATCATGTTATGGCTGGTGAAAGGTAGGCTTCACTGCATTACATATTGCTCGCAGTGTTTGCCTAACTACAGGGGATTACTGTAACTATGATGCGATCTGCAAATTTAATTTTTTTGCATTTATATTCCACCGTTGGTGATTGTTATAATGATTACCGATCGATCCATTATTCTGTTAGACCACTGACTTTTGACTTTTCCCCAAAACCCTAAAACCACAAAATATAAGAAATATTTGATCTATTAGTTATTGTTGATCAGCGTGAATCAATCCGATTGATTCATCGAAGGTGGATCAACGAATGCTGACTTGGCTCAATTACTGCAGCTACATCGCAACTATTTTAAAATGTTCGATTCCATTTCAGTGGATTAAATTACCCTCATCGCTCGCACGCCAATTTCAAAAATGGCTTCGACCAGGAATGATAGATAGATTTTTCAGTCTTTTGTCGCTGACAGTAATATATGCATAAGCTGTGAGGGGAGATCACTTAGGGTAAGGGTGAATTCATCTCTCCGCGCAATGTAATCTCCCCCCCAAGCTACCACAAACTCGGTATTTGCGGTAGACCAGACTGTCAGCGTCCCCTTCCGTCTAGTCCGCGCTCATTTTGGTCTACTTCGTTGTCCCGGTGGTGGCACACTCATTTCACAGTTATGCAATAAAACCTCGAGCACATTCCAATAGCAAATGCTTCATTATTCGAGGATGAGTGAACGCCGTTCGGAGAACTTGCACACTTCAAATATAGCATTGATTAATTTTCGTCATTAGACTAGCATAGTGGACCTCGTGTTCCGAATTGAATTTTTTCCTTCCCTATTTCACGCGCAGCCATTTTTACACAATGGTCCTATGAATCGATGAATGTTCAAGGCGTATTTTCCACCCCCTATTCCGCTTCTCGTCCCATTTTTTCATCTCATCCTGCACCAAATTTTCTTCCTCCTCATCGTTTCTGTCCTTGTGAATTTTCTCGTTCCCTTCATATTGCCCAGCTGAGCCATTATGGCGTAAAAAAGGCCAGGCACGCGTGTTTGTGTGTTATATTATATAGGGGTGCCTGCTGTATGGATGGTCAAAAGGCATCAGATGGTCAATTTCGCCTCTTTTATTTCTTTATGCGACGTTGCGCAGGCCTGAAAAGCCCATTGCTGGAATATGATGGCCCACGGTTTGATGTTCGACTCTCGATCGTAAACATTATTCGATTTAATACAGTCGTACGGGGGATGGCCACGGGAGGCGCGAATGTTCATTTTTATCTTGCTGATTTTTTCTAATTGCGCACTCGTGCATTTCATGGGGATATTGCCTAATTTTAGATCGCGCGATCTTAAAATCAAAGTCTCCAACTTGAGATTATACATGTAGTTCTAGGTGCAATTCTTCTATTAATGTCAGTATACTGTAATTAGGTGGCGAGTCGATCGGCTGGAGTATGAGCCATGTAGCCATATATGATAGATCACCTTATTATCAATGATCATTAATAAGATTATCGGATGGTTATACCATTTTTGGACCATGCATACAAATAGTTTGCGTTTCTGGAAGATTTTTCTAACTTTCTCACAGACTTCTGTTCATCTTCTGTGAAAGTAGTGAACCGGACAAATTTCAAATTTCAAGTGCCAGGAACATCAATGCATGATAGGGCAACCCTGACGCTTGTCAATCCTAATTCTAAACTGTGTTTAATTTAATTAGTTATGGGTGCCCCTTAACTACCAACGTATAATGAAACATTTAAAAATAGCAAGGGGATTAACACGGTTTCAAGGTCCACTATGGCGAAATACTTTTTTTTAATACTCGAACAATGGTATTTATTTCATTTTATTTATACGAGAATGATTTCATACTCTCGGAAAACTTTTGACCGCGGGTCTAACCCTCTAGAAAATAAAATCTTGCCCCTTTATGGGCTTATACCCTTCGCTCCTTCGTAGAAATATGCAATATATTCCATCATGATTTCTCGTCACATCCTCATCCTCTTCAGCGCCAGATGCAATATATTGATAGTGATGACAAAGTATATATAGTAAGACAATATTATAGCCGCATAGTCCTCGCTTATGCCCATGTGGGTCTAACAGAAAAAAAAATCGTAATATGTAGCGCGTATAAACACGGTATAGAAAAGCAATAGCCCCTCCATAAAAGACAGGGGTTTACACGATGTGGTCAGCACTGGCAGACAATGACTGATGTACGTGCTTTAACGCACTTGTCCTTTCCATCAAAAAATGCACAGATCGCTACTAAACAAAGAGCCATAAGGAAGATTGCAATTTCCACTGAACAAACTACGCTCTTCCCCGTTCACAAAAAAAGAGCCGTGGCTGTTCACGCACTGATTGAATTTTTCCTTCAGATTGATCGGGGCCTACAATGGGTATTTGGTTATCATTTAAATGAATATATATTGAGTTGGGCGCTAGCGCCAGATGATGGCCGTGAATAAATATGAAAGGTGAATCCCTACATCTAAGCCTCCTACTTTTCTATTGAATCCTATTCTGCGTGTCAATTTAGACCGACCAACGCGCCTGGGATCCCCCAACATCTCTAGCCGCGAGGTCTTTAGAAAAAATAAAAATAAACAGGTTAGATTCCCGTAATGCGTGTATTATTTTAGCCTATCGCTGGCTCGCACGTTCTGGTAAATATCTATACCGAGGCAGCATCCCTTAGTGAGCACGGTCCATAGTAGGACACGTACACGCACATCCAACTATATGTTATATTTTTTTTCGTTGGGTTTCGCTGCAAAGCTGTTGTGCCGTGCGTGTTGCATTTTTTATTTTCTTCCTCTATAACCGTTTATTTATTCGCTAATATTGTCCGAACGAAAATGCACTAGGGTCGACGACAAACTTTCCTGACGGTTTATGTAACTCGATTGTTCATTTTAACAAAACGAAAAGAATTAAAATAAAAGTTTTTGGTCCATTTTTTTACGCATAGATTAGAAAATTTCACGTAACGCGGAAACGTGAAAACTTTGAAAATGTGAAAACTTGTCACGCGGATTAGTTTTAATGTTCTTAAATATCCTAGGTAATTTCGTTGAATTTAAAATGAATGCGTTCCACAAAGTCGAAACAATAGCGGAACTCAGACAGAAGATTTACGAACTTAATTCGTTCCGTATATCGGAAGTCTCGCTTGACTTTAAATAGAAGCTTTACGAGTTTACTTTGGTTGTCGTGAAGTCACGCGTGCAAAAGGATCGCATGCATTGGTTTAAAAACAGCGATAACCTTTAGTGAGTTTGTTTAAACAATTTTACACGCTCGACTTCACGACTGCATGCAAAGTACGATTCGTAAATCTTCTGTCCGAGTAAGCGTATTATTTTGTCATTTGAAATGTACGTTCGTTTTGTTGTTTCGAAAGTTTGTTTTACCCGTGGGATTCATCACGGGTATGTAAATGTAGGCTACATGCATATAGTTTGAATGGGGACTCAGTGGGGTTATGTCATCCACGGATGAAGCTTTTCGTAATCCCACTTTAATAGCTAGTGTCGCAAAGGGTGCTCATTTCGGCCATATGTGACTCTGGCGCTGAAATTGGCCGCCATGACGTTCATTTGCTCGCCAGTCATGTCCCGGTCATTCTTCGCAACGACCACAATACACTACTAATCCTTCGGGGCCATATTTCATTATGGCATTTTTTTTTCTTCTTTTTTTTTTTGCAATTTCATCGAAACGCCTCTTGCTCCGAAAACCCAGTCACCCTTTTCCACGCGTTATTAGGGAACAAATATAAATAGAATCGATGCATATAACGATCCATCATACGTATACTTACGTACGTTGGCGTAAAGAAGGGGCTATCTATATATTAAACTATAAAGAAACGTCCATTGACAATTTCAATCCGAGAGGATTTGACCACGTTGCGTGCCATTCTGCGCCGGGCTTCGTCCATTTAGATTTTCCGTATTTAACATTTAAAATTGAAAGGATGGGCGTCCTAGCTCGATCGAGAGGAAATAAAAAAAGATAAATAATGCGATGATCCATTCAGTATAACAACATAGAAGGCCGCGAAACCTTTCACTCGTCAGATTTCAGAAATGTCACTTTAATTCGGAATTGTGAAGCGTCTCCGTTGGTGTTTGTATAACCCGCGGGAGTACGACTTCACTGGCCGAATCTGATAGACCGGTTCAATTTCCGATTAAAGTCAACTGAACTCGACCAGCCCCGGTCAGCGCACCACGCGCCTAGGTTAACTTCCCTTCGACGCAATGACACAAATATGAAATTCTATCCGGTCTGAAAAAGGTCTGAAAGCAATTCGATCGGGCGCCACCAGCTGATGAAGGTGGCGTAATTGAATTCTTATATCATTTCACCGAATAGGTTAAATCTAATATATAAGCATACAACTTATTGGCGGATTCGCATTATGTGCGGACTTGGGCGTCGGACGAATCGATACGTACTCCACGCTCTCAAACCCCTTGGCCTATGGCTGCACTGCCCAGCACGTGGCTTGCGTAGCGTTACATTTTTCAGCCGCACTTCGACCTCCGCTCCAATTCAAACATTGTGCTCAAATATAAGGTTGTATACACACTATATTCTTAAGTTTTACTAACAAATTAACCGATTTAAATTTATTTACATTAAAATCGCATGGTATATCGACCCTTCGAATTTTAAGATATTTCAATGTATATGCATCTCATATGCGGGCCTTTAAATACACGTAAATATGTTCAACTCGTAATTATACATTCAGTAATTGTAAACATTATTTTATAAATCGTCAATCGTGCAGCTGAAAGTTTAACTTCACGTACGACTTGTCCCTATAGCTGAAAATTCTTCTCTGGACGTCATCAACTGCTTTTTGTTATCGTTCGTCGTCCACAAACGATGGGAAGAAATACTCGATATAACTGCGGTGGTTATATCAAGAAACCACGCGCTGAGATCGATCTCAGACTCGAGTATACTTCGCAGAACGACTCAAGGGTAGGGATTTAAACCGTATAAGAGTCCGAATTAGAACGATAAAAAACTGGGCCATATCGTCGCATTTTGTTTTACAGCCATAACGTCGAAATATTGCCGTTTATTCGCCACCATTTACTCACTCTAGTGAGTGGCTATTGCCCTACAGGGTGTGCTTCCGAAAAAAATAGGCAAATAATAAAAAAAAAACGCATTTTCATTCTTGTTTTCCGACGGATTCTCCTCCACCATAAAAAGCTTCTTTTTATATTTGCCAATCCTATATCTTCTGCATTGTTAATTTAGAAAAATAAATGACGCCATAAAATGCGAGAGGCTATCGCGGCGTATGGGAGCGAAATCGTCACGGCGCTTCTTTTCTCGGCTTTAGATATTATTTTATATAGACTGGGATATGAGCATTATCAATTTTTGTCTTTCCTTTTTTTTTGGCTTCTCCCCACGCATGCATCATCGCTGCAGCAGCTTCGGTTACTGTCTTATGAATACTGCAACGATAACGAAGCGTCCCGTCGAAATGGCGGCGGGAAGAGATTGAAACAATTCCTTAAGGAGACACTACACGCCTCGAAATGGCACATTTGTATTGAGATTGCCGAGCAATAATGTAACGTTAGCCAATGGATACGTTACAAATCCGATTTCACAGCCTATCGCTCGCCACGCGGGCGGAAGCCAGACTTTAAAAATGCATTCCTGCAACGGCTATGCTCCGAGTGCCTACCAATAGGCCCTTGTTCGCCTCCGTGCATATACACGATAATGTTTAAATTATATTTTTCCCTCAACCGAAGCGATAATAGAAAGATAAAAAAATGGCGGCGACTGTATCAGACCATTGCCAATATGCTCTTCGGTGAATAATCGCAAACATTGACCATAAACCGCGATGGGTGCCCGGAGATTTCACGGAATTCCCCGACCGACGATCGTCGCGCCATCTAATTTATCCTTACGTAAACGGGATTTTTTGGACCTGGTGGGGAAGGCGGGAAGCATCTTCCTTTCATCTTACTTTCGCTATTTCTAAATAATTGCCGTCCAAAGGCAGCCGTGCAAATACGTTTTGCATAAATTAATTGGACGCGCGCGACGTTAATTCGGAACAACTCCGGTTTTAAGGTACATGTATATATACGGATTTGGAGGCGATATTCCGGGTGGTTGGTAGAAAAGTCCTGGAGAAGCGGGTTTGCGAGTGAGGAGGAAAAAAATCGCATAAGCTTTTCCACAATACCCGGCAAATTGAATAGAAAGTGAAATCTCAAATGACATTATTTCAGCAAATGAAAACGATGAAATTTGCGATGAAATAGCCATTCTGCGAGGAGAAAATTCAAATCATTCGTTTCCTGCTCTCGCATCTATTTATCCCCGAGTTACGGTACGAATGCGAGGTTTCTATACGAACGAGATGGATTCCCCGTGTATAAGTATATGAATATATCATGATGAAATCAGCCAGTTTTCTCTCATCCGACGCGTGTAATATGCATATGAAAGCCTATTCATTTCGCACCGTATATGTTTCCTATAGTCCCTCGCAAGTCTAATATTTTTCATTTCTACATAAGCCTATGCATAAAGGACTATATAATTATTGATAAGGTATACGTAGACTCTCAGAGTTTCATCCGCACATTTTTTTTTATCCCCCATCCCGCGCAATCCACATTCGATATACACCCCTCGAGACTAATACTACATTTTTCATTATATCCGAACGGAGCAAAACGAAATTATGTTCAGATTTTTTTTTGGCGCAACGCTATCATTTCAAATAAATAAAGATAGGTGGCGGGCGAAATGAAGTATTTTCTGCGCATTTTATTGCTCTCTTTCGTCGAATACTTATTGAACTAAGTGCGCGTTTGAATATTCCCAAACGTAATGTAAAACTCGTTCATCTATTTGTGATCGACATACTGATGCAGATTTTCAGTTCATTTGAATTTCTGTAATAGCTGCAACAGGAGCATAAATAATTCAGGCACGTAGTTGCGACGAAACGGGACATTAAAATTGGAATGATTTTACGAGGAGAACGTGCTTGGGCGCGTTGAATTTGAAATAATTACTCGTAAAAAATGAAGTTATAACGGCTTTATGTATATCTTAGAACATCTGGTCGACTCGGAGCTGAAACAGAAACATTTTATTTCATATAAAATGGCAAGGTGTTTTGTGATGTTCGAAAGCGCATTTGGAAATATCAGTTATATCAGTGGGTTGAAAATACTGAACTTTCTCATTCTGCAAATCATCTGCAACTCTATTTCAGCTAATTTTATCGTTTTTTGTCCGAAACAGTCTGTATATACCGTATAGTGAGTAATTTCGCCCACAATCAAACAGCAATAATTACGTTTCGAAATAGCCCAGTCCAAAGAGAACTACATGCATGCATGCATGTGCAATTATAAAGGCTAGTATATACATGCAGTTTACGGAGTGTTATTAAACAATCGATAATTTTTCTGTTAAGTCCAATTCACGAAAAGGGCGTTTTAAATTGGTTTTGGAATATCAAATGTGTTGTTAATTGTTGTATTATCGTATTAACGTCTCTTATTAAGATTATTTGATTTAAATTTCGTTTAATACATTTGGCTCGTATAGCTAATTTTATGCATTTAGGTGGATCACCGTTCCATTAGCTTGTCCAAATTCGGGCGTTGTCAAATCATGGCATCACGTCTGATGCTGAACAATAACTCGATTAATTTTAAAAGGGTGGTTACAACACATATTAGGGGTGCTCAGACAGATGTTTTACGAATGGCACTTTTGGAATTCGTGAAGTCATGTGCGCAAAACCGTCTCTCTAATTGGTTTAAATAATTCGTTCTAAAGTTATCGCCATTTTGTGCAGCTTGACTTTAAAATTGTCAAAAAAGCCATTCATAAAGCTTCTGTCTGAGTAGCCTACCTCTAATGCTTCGTAATTTATCCTAATTGCTAAATGTATTCGCAAATTCGTTTTCACTTTGTAAAAAACGAATAAGCCAGTGTTGCTTAACTGGTACATTGTGATGACGCATCAACCATGGAACATCTCTTATAATTCATTGTGTATTTAGAAAAAGTCAAATTATTTGTGTTAAAACTGCAGCAATTACCCACACCCGTTGCTACGCATTAATTTTCTATACTACTGTGTAAAACGCAAAATACCATAAATTCAAAATATATATACACACATGTATACATACAGTACACACTGTATATTTCGCAGTATTTTTTTTTTCGAAGAATTGTATCTTCCAAGTTATCGATTCATTTTAAATCGAGTAATATGCATTAAGAAGTAAATCGGACCTGTAGCTAATCGTTTTTGGGTTGGTTGTAGCATTAATCCACAGCTAGTTAGGAGTGCAGGCAATGCGTATAGCTGGAAGCCCCGCTCACGCTCTGGCGGATGTAACTTCATCGAAGGCGCAGGTTGTTGGAATTGGATGCGAACGGCTGCTATATAATTTAAATCTGATAATAAAAATCGGATAGCGAAATTAATATGGCGGACTAATTTTGATCTAAGTATATGGACTTTCCCCTAAGGGGTCGCCCGTAGCATGAATTAGGTGTCTCCATCGATTAACTCGTCATGATGAGGCTAGAAAATCGGATAATATCATGGTTGGTGGAACTGCCAAGATTCTGGGGGAAGGTGATGCCGTTGTTCCTACAGGCAGCATCGGCCCGTGCTTTGTGCCACGCTGTGCTTCGGACTGTGAAATAAGATTGTGCCAATGTTGCGCAGTGACGCGGTAATCCAAAGGCTTCGAGTTTCGGTCGACTTTCAATTGATTTCCCCGGTAAACTCAATTAAGTTATAAGCTCATACCGGAATCGATGATGATGCGACGTACGATGGGACATCTCATCCCCACTCGCTTAATATTATTCTTACGCTGCTGAATTTATCCATGCTTCCTGCTTTTACCCCGAGTGTAGTTCAAAGTTGAAAAGTTGGTAACGTGCACGTTGAACTATACGGTCAATTGAAGTTTTATCGATTTTGAAACGGTTCAAAATATCAGTTTTATACAGTATACATGTATTTTGCACGATAATGCGTGGTCACCTTCTAAAAATGATATTTATCATCGATTATACAAATTATGCTGATTAACTTAAAAAGACAATGAATGATTTTGTTATGTTCCGAGTTATGTCTATTAGCCGTACTCAGGAAATGCCGTATAGCTTGACGTATAGATATAAATGTAGATAAAGTTACGTTTGGTGGCGCATGCGCACTATAAGCATTTCTTGCTCTAAAACTATTTAATAAATGCTGTTTATACATATCATATGTTAGTTAGGCCTACATGTACATACCGTAAATACGGAATTAAGCGCCGGACCCGCAATAGCCGCCTACCTCAATTAATCGCCGGGGGGGGGGTTTCCCGAAATGTGCGAATAAGCGCCGGGGCTTCATTAAGCGCCCCCTCCCGGCGGCTATTACAGGCAGG
>JAQGAO010001034.1:0-27202 GCA_034697705.1 Ommatoiulus sabulosus | reverse complement strand
TGCGTTTTCAATTAGCACTTTTTAGCCCGCTGGGTGGCGCCAGTGGTCGGTAAGTAAATTTCTTAATTTAAAAGTCTTAATGTGCTCGTACCCTTAAGCCTGATATCTGAATAACACGACATTTGAAATATGTTCTAATACGAAGACATCGCATGTATTGATTATTATTGCTTCAAATTTATAAAACCTCGCTTCTTTGAGCAATTTCTTGCTCGCCTTGTTCTTAACTTAAATGTATCTGGAAACATTTTTTACCCAAACATGAACGCACTAAGTATTTCTGAAAAGTACATATATATGATCAACATTTTTAGGTAAAAATTAATTAAAGTTTACAAAATCTACGCAGTGTTGTGTACTGTCTTAGCAAAGCAATTTTAAGATGAAATATAATACATTACTTATTTTGAAAAATCAAATTTCGTAGTTTTTACGTAAAATATAATGTAATTCAAAACATTATTTTATACTCGAAATATTTGAAACACAGCAGTTACCTTAGAAATTAATTCAATTCACCCTTTGTGATAAATAAATTTTACAAATTAAGAAATTAAAATCACAGTTATCGTAACAATTATGGTCATATTATTACCTCCCCTTGGTGGAAAAGTTATTTATGACAAAAACTGACTCTATGAATAAACATGTACGCCATACCAAATATTTATCATGTATGGAAAAGTAAAAAACAGTCTTGTAGAGCCATGTTAATACTGTATAAAGCCTCTTAAATGGTGAAATATTTCGTCTGATCTTACTTTTCATCATATTTTCATCAGAGACTTTTCACACTTTCATCACACTATGCTGTATTTTGACCTACATGTATTTACATTTAACTCAAACTAGAGATGGACGAACTGAACTTCCGGTGAGTTTTCGAGTCGAAATGGGTTTTTTGGTGTTCACATATCGAGTTTTTAAAAACTACTAGTATTTCGAAGCCGTGAAGCTCGGAATTTCAAAAATTTCAAATCTAAAGAAATTAAGCTCGATTCTAACAACAGTAGCCTCGGGGAAATTAATGGTATATGAATTATTTCCGAGTCAGTGAAACTCGAGTAATCGATTTCAATTTAAAACTCGTTGAACTCGAGTCGGCTTTGCAGTTCAGCTCGCCCATCTCTTAACTAAAACTCGATGACCGGTACGCGTTAACTGCGTTGTTATAACATCAAAATACTCGTTAATTTCAGCGCATTTTCTTCTCATCCTAGTCTGCTTATCCATTTTGGCAACGATCACGAACGAATTAAAAGGTCAATTTGCGCGTCAAGTGCAAATGGTCAGGTTAAATAGTTGGCTAGTTTCTCAGTTCATTTCTTTTCTCTTTTCCCCTCTTCGGCGTCCTCGGTCTTCCGAGTGGCATCATTTCCGTTTTACGAGCCTTTCTGGAGTGGCTGAATATCAGTGAAAAGCTATTTCCTTCATTCTCGGACTTTATGGACATGGGCATCCCCATTTGCACACTTTGGGAGACTCGACCGTTTTTCCTTCTTCTTGGCCTCTGTCTCAGAAAAGGCAACTCCAGTGTCTAGCTGAATAACTGGATATTTCTCCATTTTACCAAAAAAAAAACGTCCTACCGCAAGGACTGAAAAACTAAGATAGCGATTCCCTCGGGAATGCTCTAGGCTACAAAAGGACTGCTGTTACTCTTTATTCTCTCGTCTCCTTTCTGGTTTCTTTTTCTTTTTTTACTGTTCCTAGGAAATTGTCTCATCCACAGTCTGATGTATGCGTTGTTTATTCACGAACCAATTCATGCCAAAATCCATGAAAAATGAACTTTGTATCCACGCAATTTCATGAATTTGACCATATGCGAAAATCTTTTGATAGAATCTGGACGCAAATATTTTCCTTTTTTTTTCGCCCAAAATAAATGTTTGAGTATACGAATGGTCGGCCATTTTTTTTTTTGTAGAAATGACGTAGTATCTGACGTCATGGAAGTAGCGAAATAACGGAATCGCTGTTTTAGAGCACGGTAGCTAGGAGTACGATAAAAATTTGATTCCTATTACAGTAATCGGAGAAACTTATGCTCAGAAATTGAATCAATGGCATCGTTTTGCAGTATAGTTATGCAAATAATATTAACTATAAAGTGTTTATTTAAGCTTCAAATGTTACTCGGTATACGGATATTTGAGCTAGCTTTAATCTGTGGCAAACATTGATGAAAATATACTTTTAAGTGGAAAATGATTATGAATAAAACATTAATAATATCAATAATAACGATTTACATGTAGCTTTAATAAACACGTAAATCGTGTTCTTCTGTCAAATATTTTTTTTACAATCTTGGTCTAATAAGTTTAGGATTATACTTTATTCAAATCAGCTGACCAATACCGTTTGAAACAAAAAAACATTTTGATTATTCAAATTCTTTCAGTTTCGTTATTTGTGCTCTCAAGGCCGTCATACACGAGGCAATTTGTTGCCGAATTTCAGAAAAATTTAGGCGTGTTGAAAACGTCGACCGCATATTATTGAGCATTTTACTACCCATGGCTTTTAAAATTGAAAATTCAAAACGGACTGTAATTAGGCTTCATTTTTGTTTTTAAAATTGACAACTTAAAACATTTGATTTCTCGTAATTTGCATTCTAAAAAACATGACTTTTTTAAACATGCCTATAATTGCCAGAAATATGACAACAAATTGACTCGTATGTGACGGCCTTTCCAAAGTTAGTAAATACACGTAATAACCAGACAATTTAAAATGCCACTATGATTTTGTTTTTGAATTTGGGTTTTAAGATTTTTGATATTTGGCGTATAGTAACTATGCACTAGTTGACATTTTTCAGTTTGTACTATTGTCAAAATGGCTTCATTCGGTTTTTTTATTCGACATCGTAAATGTAGATGCTCGAAATAATTTGTCTTCTAATTCCCAATCTATACTGTAATTACAAAAGAAATAAGTTATCTTCGGAGTGGTTTTCGGTCGCATTTCAAAGGCTGTTTTTTTGCAACGACGGTTTCCGTCTATTTAGATATTCTGTTTTACGGTGCACATTTTACGATGAGAAAAAAAGCGAAGGTTTGAATTTGCCAGAAATGTTTGGTGTAATTAAATTGCGCGTCTTGAGTAAATAGTATTAAATGGAAACGCTAATGTTTTCCTTTGTTCCGACTCGCGATTTACCAACTCTATAGCTTCAGTGGATGATGGATAAATCCTCGCCGCTTTTTAGGCGGTTTTCTAGATAATTAAAATTCTCATTAAAACTAATGATGAATATCAAACGTTTGCACAAGGTTGCTTTTCAAATTGAGAAGATGCGTTTCGTTAGACAAACATTGCACGGTTCCTAAATACGTACATTTTACAAAAGCACCTTTATTTTATATTTCTATTAACGATGAATGCGTGCATTCGCGGTTCTTATTAGAGGTCGATATTTCTATGAAGTTGTATCGTAATATGCAGCATAAAACGTGATCCCATTTTTTTGATGGGTTGACGAATTCGTGTACGTTCTCCGATTGGTTTACCGATTTCATGTATTTGTTTGTGACTCGAATGAAAATTGTAATTAAAGATAAACATTGTGTCAAACATATCCATCTCTTCAAGATGGCATGCACTCTAAGAAAAGATTGTGCAAATACAGATCTATTATAAATAGGCTACTCCTCCTTTTTGTCGGTGTTATGGAAAACATTTACTAGGTTTTTAAATCTTTCCACATGTAACATATTTAAAACTTTTGTAGGGGTTTCTCATTACAAACCAACGAAAGTATTATGAGTTGCGATAGTACCTTTCTTGATGTTTTGGGAAATCTTTTCAAACGGGTGGAGTATATTTGTGTCAGTTTAAGCAACTTTATTTCTTCAATTAGTTATATTAATTTTATTTATTTTTATTGTAACGAAACGTCACGTACGTTTGTCAATTGGCTTAATGTTATATTATTATGTTGAATATTTTAATGAATAGACATATTCATACTGTATTATACACGCATACTGTAGAAGTATGACTTCTTCAGCCGGATTTGAAATACATGTACATGCACGCACAACATTTTGTAAAGATTTAATTTAAAGATAAATTAAAATTTGCATTACGTAAACAATCTAATTTGTTTTGGAGGCGAGGCTACAGTGTCAATACTAACATGTAATCAATTAAGAGGCGCCGTTGTTGACAATGTTTTATACATTTTGTGGAATGCGGATACCTAGAACAACATTTTTCACGCATTATTATAAAAACTCGTGTTAATTTCAGCTAAATAAACGCTTCTATCACGCACGTTTTCCGTTAGGATTTTTCTAATCATGGCTGTATAACCTAAATTAATCATGCCATAAATGCGAATGTAATAACTAAGATTAATTAGGAATAAAATAACGAAGATGAAACATATGCTTATTTCTTAAAAATTCGAGACTCCGATGAAAAATGTACCGCAATTAACGGCGCGTTGCATCATTGTTACGTACCTCGATCTTCTCGAAACATCATTAATGGAAAACGAACAATTAATAACGCAGTTTTTTTTTTCGTTATTTCGCATTTTTACCTTCTCGGTGGAAGTTAATTTAGCTTCCTTTACGACCTACTTTAATTTAGCGTTGAATTATTTTCTGGCTGAATTAAACCTTAGTTGAAATATTTCTTCCCCATCGAACTATGCTTTTGGCGATATTTCAAGCGGCTAAACATGAGCCAATTGGAGTTTAAATTAAAAACAAAGTGTATGGCCCGCGCTTAATTTATGTCTTAGCCCGTTTTAATTTGGTTTCCGAATATTTCGCCCGAAAAAGGAGGAAAAAGCATCTCTTATTTGTTGTTAAACTCAAATTTATCACTTTGGCTGGTGTAGGAATTAAGCGAAATGCTAAAAGCCGTAGCCTACATGAAAAATGAATATAAGCCTCGATTTGCATGTTCATTAATTTTCAACTCCGACGATTTACGCGTATATATAGCGTGAACAACAATGAGAACCAAACGTTACACCCTCAGTTTAATATACCGACAATTTGAAACTACACCTATATCGAGGAAACTGCACCATTTTATCTGATTTCAATTCAGCCCGAGTGTAAAATTGTCGCGCTTAATTAATCCCGAAATAAGCGCTGGAAATTTGTTTAAATTAACTGCTTAAATTACAATATTAATTTTTGGGGGAATATTTTCATAACTAGCGCAGCCGTGTTGATTTTGGAAACAATATTTTACGCGAGTATAAACGAATTTATAAAGCTCTTTTGGTGAAATGATGATGTAAACAATACTTAAAATGGATAAAACTGAAGTTCAAATTATATTTCTATTAAAGAGAATTGAATAAATTTATAACAGTTATTTTATAGTATTAAACTTATCTTTTGCTCGCAGCTGTTGTTCAAATTAAACTTCGATTTTTTTCCGATATATTCTATTTTTAAAACAGGTTAAAACTTTTTATTTTTATTGAAATACAGTACATCCTGATTCATGGTGAAATAGCAACGTTGCAGAGCATTAGAGTAAACAGTGATTGCCGCTGTTAAGGGGCAGCTGTTTATTTTTTTTAATTTTGTTTTTAATAAATTCGCAGTTTTGGGTTCAACTCTAATACAGGTATGTGTAATCACAGTATAATAAACACAAAATTATCCGTTTCGATTCAAATCCAAGTTTTTTAAGGATTTATCAGGAAATCAGTATTTTAATCAAAACGGAATTTCGTTTAAGCTAAATCGTGGACACATTAGCCATTAACTGGAATGTTGCTGATATTGTTTCTTACGCATTTATTAAAAATACGAATTATTAGTCAAATTAATTAAAATAATTCGTTAAAATGGGTATTCCATTGTATTGAAGATTTTGCTATGGTTTACATTTTTTAAAGCTTGGTTTTTGCATCTTTATCAATTAAGTTTTACGCTACTTACCTGCATATACTGTTATTTAAATATATTAAATGGCATTTAAAATAACATAAACTTGTAGAAATATATTTTTACCGGAAATTGGCCTATAAAACATTTTATAACATTCTACTGCACACGTAAAGTATATTTCTGTTTCATTTATAAATTCTTGAGTTATGTACTTTCTTTGTCATTTGATAAGTTTAATATATTTGGAAGATGGTTATCGTACGTATTATTATTATTATTAGTAAAAATAGTTTGTATACCGCATTCAATATTGAGGTAGTTGGAATTTTCAATTTTCTCGGCTCCAATGCGTTTTTGAAATGGCATCAAGACGTTGTTTCTTCTTTAATTGAAAAGTTTTATTGGATAGATGATATGGCATACGTTGCCCCGAGCATTCAGATTGTATCTTTCTCATAATATTTTTCGTATAAGATATTTCCTGCAGTGTCTGCATTTCGAGGAATTTAATTTTGAAAGTGGTTCCACTCGCAGCAAAATAATAAAGAAAATTGTTGTTATAGGCCTTGTTTTCGTTTACAGTACAAGGCTGCCTACGTGTACTGTAATATACATTGTATTCTAATTAAATTAAAAAGCACCATAATCTACAATCCCTGGATTTTCTTTTAATATAAGCGCAGCAATTTCACAGATTATGCATCCATACATTTATTTCTATTATTATGCTCCTACAGTATGTTTTTATTTTTAAAAACATCTTGTTTACGTACCATGAAACGTTATTCAGTATGTAACAATTAAAGATAATAGTCAGGAAAAGTCAGGAAATTCATTTGTTTTTTTATATTATTAAGAAACGTATTAAAATAGTTGTATTTTATTTCTCGTAGAACGTCGTTACTACTTTGCCTTCATACCTACAAATGTTTTGTATATTTAGTAATACGAAGTTGAATGGGATGACGCGTGACGTAGCGTCAAACAAAAGGTTTCTTTATATCAATTTAGTTAAATTTTTCGTCTTTTCAAACATTTAATCATAAAATTGCTTGTAACGAATTTCCAATGAAATTTCACGCAAAATCTTCGCTATTTTAGCCAACATTGTCTTTACTTTAAGCAAATGATTCCTTCTAATTTCCAATCTATCCAAATTATTTTCATTTAGTTTTCGTTTTGATAAGTTATTTACGTTATATACGGTATTTTCGTTTTATTTATTTTTAAATGAGCCAGATATTTCTTCCGAATTGGCGGTTTTAGCCACCTTTTCTTCTCATTATTCTAAGTTCATCAAATACCTTTCTAATATTTCCTTGATAATTTCCAAAAAACCTTTCTAATAAATTTTGTAATGCAGATTAATTTTTAAATTTCGTTTTAAAGATAAGGATATTTTCACCTTAAATTTTTAAACAAATATTTCCTCGCAAATTTATCTTATTTCTTTAAAATAAATATAGGAAATTTTTGGGTTGTGTTATCATAAACGAAAATATTATGTTTTGGCCTAATATTTTCGTTAACGATTAAGTAAACTATATCGCCTATAATGTAAGCATTTTCGTTTAACATAATAAATCCTCGAAATTTCTTTTGTTTTTTCTTAAAGGAATAAAGTATGCCCGTACGTGTATTATTCACTTTCTGTTTAGCCTACTACGACCGAATGTTTTTTTTAATTTCCTAGGTATTCTCACGTTTGTGCTTCATTCCCAACATTTCATTTTAATTTTACTTAGCAATTCATTCGCAAAATTACACGTTGTCCGACGGCATCCATTATACGGAATCACTTTAGTTGGGAGTATTTTTTGTTGTTGTTTAACCGCGGGGCATGTGTACATATATTTTCCTCGAATATTTTCATCCTCTTTCGTATAAATATTTGAGCATAGATTCGGCGGAAGCGAATAAGATCTCGGATGCAGCATCATTAATTTGAGGAGATAAGGAGACTCCTAGGCATCTCTGCTTGTTACGTTGTTGAAGGGCCCTCCATACACCCCTTTTGGGATTCCGAATATACACGTGTTTTACGCCTGCCATAATAAATGCAACTACTAATTAACGTGAAAGTGAATTACTCCAGCCATGAAAATAACTCGGCTCTTGTTTTTTTCGGGGTGAATAATGCCGCTTATAATGCAGTGAAGTGTTGCGCAAATTTTGAACTCGGCTGTGCAAAAACAGTTGTTAAGGCTTTTGCTTTTTTCATTAATGCTAATGACGGGACCTCCGTTTCTAACGTAAGTTAATGAGATGATGAATTTTGGTAGTGATGTCGTGCTTATTTCACGATATATTATGGACTTACTTTACGCATGAATTATTGCAAAATTGTCGCGTTTCGGGCGGTAGTTTCAAACAAGTTTTGAATTAAAGTTATGGCTAGTTAGCGTGTGAAAATGCATGCAACTATCGGCCGAAACGCCTAGCGTGTTTGACGTTAGTAAAATATTAGGGAAATTAAATTTAATAATGAATTCAAATTTAATTTAGAAAATGTATTGCCGTTGTTAATTTTCTCGTGGATCTTCTTTACTGTTTTTGGGCAATTATTTAAAGAAGTTTTAGGCGTCGATTAATTGTTTTCTATGTACTGTGTTTGGTCTGTAGACGACGAGAATAGCTAGAAATTGAGAATTTCATATGTTAAAATTTAATTTTTTTCAATTTAAAGAAATTTTAAATTTAGTCAAAAATTTATGTTCATTGGATGTTGTTCACAATATTTATTGATACATACACCATATATAGATAACGCTTTTTTAAAAATATAATGAAGTTTATAATAATTTTAAACTTGGCGCATGGAAAATTTAAAGTTTACAGATTTCCAAATCTGTATTAAACACTTAACGAAATGCCAAGAAACGTTCAAAACATTTCCATTGAAAATGGACTGTAAACATCCTATAATACTTATAAACATGTATTATACTTTTTTAAGATTGTTTAGCTGAACTACATCGACTCGACATTAGCTTTATTATACTTTATTCATCTTTATGATCATTTAAAGTATATTCTGCTTAAGTGCTTGACAATTTTGCTAGATATTCGCACTTTGAATGGTTCTAAGTTTACGTTTGGCTAAATAGCAGATGGGTCTGATTAGTCGAAGTTCTTAAGTTGTTCTGAAAATTAACTGTTGTATTAGCTGATTAATTAAACAAACTTGTTTGAATTTAACGAACATATTTGAAAATGTTTATCTAATTGAAGAGTATGCTACCTTTTATATACCGTATAGGGTAGTATTATCCAATGCTTGAAAACGCTCAACTATTTCAATATACTTTTTAGAAATTTGGTTAAACGATGTTGGATTCCAAGGTAACTAGGATACTAAAATCGATTTAAATTGGGTAAATGGATTAACTTCCCTACCCTACTGTATATCCTTCCATCTGTAGGACATTGAGTTGGTTTTTGTATTGAATCAATACGCTCGCTATTCTTTTCATATTTCTAAGGATTTGAGGAATTAGATGAAAAAGGCATTATCCTCTAGAAAATGAATCATATAAGAGGCTTAATTTTTAGAAAATACGTTAGATGGTTCGAATGTACTAGGCGTGGCTGCGGTGTGTGCTTTCGTTTAGTTTCTCTATACTTGTTTTCTGATTTACCCTTATAGTCTAGCTCGAGTGAATGCTATATACTGCGCTTTTATGAAGCAAAGTCTGGTTGTAAAAATTGAAGTGGTTCGCGTCGAGAAACTTGCGGTTTTTGGGCTGCCAAGTAATGGCTTCATTTATTTTGAAATGAGTCCTTTAAGGGTGGCCAAAGAAAATGTCATTTTAAAACTTTACACCGCACGGCGCTCAATAGATTGGCGGGGAATGACATCCAGACACTTTCATCCCTATAAACCTTCGTATAAATCAACCCTTGAATGAAAAAAAAGAAAAAAGAAAATAGTGAATACAGCAAAACTACGCTCGCACACCTTAAACGAAATATGGGGAAGGAAAAATCCATTCAGCAATCAAGGGTTGAACCTTTGGATGGTTAGATGAAAAAGGCTATACTAAGACCAATTTACAGAGTGTTGAAAAGGTCCACCGTCAGTTTCCAGTTTCCAGTTTAAAAGCTAGCTTAAGTCGGCTAGCTGTATTGCTATCATTTTTTATGCTACGTAGTATACTTTGCCTGTTTCATTAGATGACATTTAAAGTCAACCACCTGTCAATATTTCTAAATAGCATATTCTGTACTTGCACATAATTCCGTAGCCCTGAATTTATATGGGGACAGGAAATGCACAGATTAACAATTCCTTGCCTCGACCACAACTAGTCTTAAGCGTCGTTAAATGATAACAGTTAATGTTTTGATATCGTTATATATTCTAGCATGTTTTCATTTATATTAAAGAAACACATAATTTAAGATTATCAGAGTTCCCCACACCTGGAAAACCTGAAAACGCTCAGAACCATTTACAAAGTTTTCACCAATTTAGGAGAATAAATTGGCAAAATTTTCGATCTTTTCCGAAGACAAACGTAAAATTTTCCACGATTTCAGAGTATATCACTTTGCAAAATTTTCTACAGTTTCCCACAAATTTGCATAATTATTTTTGTTGCAAAATTTTCTACAGTTTCCCACAAATTTGCAAAATGTGGAACTTTCTTCGAGTACAGATTTGTAAAATTTTACATGTATTAAGTTCCCGAGGATAAATTTGCAAAAATTTCAAACCTCTCGTTATAATAATTTTTCAAAACTGTTTGCAGTAAATTTTGAATATTGCCCTGTGTCGATTTTGCAAAACTGTGGATACCATTGGCATATGTAAATTTGACGTTGTTATTGGTCTGGGAAATTTGTCTAAAAACCTGGAAAAGTCAAGTTGAAAATGCAATTTATGGGGAAACCCTGCTTATTCGCATCCGCCGCTGCCTGTAGATGGAGCTACTATCTGTTGAAAATAAAATATTGAATGCGCATTATGTGCCACTCTGCGTTCGTGCGTTTGGCGCCCAATTAGCACTTGGGGTGGGATGGATAGGACGAGAATCCACACATTCCACGCTTCGGGAATAAGCCGCCAGGTGGAGAGTAAATCAGTGACAGATGCGGATGCATTAATTTTGAAAGACTCGACGTTAATAAATTCAAAAATAGTACAGGCCTCGCTAATCTTTTCGGAATGAATTTAAAATGCAAAATGATGCCATTCTCGCGCCACATTTATTGGATTTTCATTTTTAAATATTAAAATGTCGTTCGCTCCGCAAACTGGAATTATCTTACGCTTCGGCCTCGCTTTTAA
This sequence comes from Ommatoiulus sabulosus, assembly GCA_034697705.1. Lineage (NCBI taxonomy): Eukaryota > Metazoa > Arthropoda > Diplopoda > Julida > Julidae > Ommatoiulus > Ommatoiulus sabulosus. The sequence goes on along the minus strand of JAQGAO010001034.1, from coordinate 16,039 downwards.
ATAAGCAAAATTTGAAATTCTAATTAAAATATGATAATGTTGGAGATAATCGCTAGCAGATACGAAAGATTAGGTTTTTGCTCGTCGTGTAATATGCATTAAATCACCTAAATCCTATTTAATAGTAACGGCAAACATCAACTGCAGAGAGAAATACGTAGCTCAACTCGTAAATCCTCTTCCGAATCTTCACCAGCAGCTCGGAATATTGAAATTAAAATTGTATTTCAGTCGTATAATAACGCTTATCGCGTATTTATATTCGGTTTTTGCGCTTATTTTGTCCCAGCAGCATTGCCGACTAAGCTTAATCTATAATTCGGTTTTTTTTTGTTTTTTGTTTTCTATTTCTACAGATATATATATGTAGCTACTCGTTTCTCATTTCTGCTTATTTTCAGTCATTCCACAGAGACTGCGTCTAGGTTTAAAAATTAATTGGCTGCATTTGTTTATTAAAATCCCGTAAACACGACGTTATTTTATTGCGCTCGCGCTTCTCGGCTTACCTTTTTTTTGTTTTTGTTGTATGCGATCTCTCTTTGATTCCCTGAGGTGTTTATATCACGCTATACATATTACATTTGAAATACATCACGTGTGTGTATTTTCTGCGTAACGTGCGCGGACTGCGATGGCAGTCCATCGGGATAAAATGTGGCAATAACTGGCAATAAATAGCGGGGAAAGGAAAACTCGACTAGACTACGGAAGATTGATACAGTTATAAATGATGGATGAAAAAGACATTTGGCGCAGAATTGGAGCGACTCAACTTTGCTCCGGTTTTTAAGAGCTTTTTTCGGCATCCTGTAGCGAATGGGAATGGCGTCGCTAAACTAAAACATAAGCGCAGTAGGCTTTTTTGTTCCCGCTAATTTTTTTTTTTTTTTTTTTTTTTTTTTTTTTTTTTTTTTTTTTTTTGGTGGATAGTATAGAAAATGGCGTAGAAGTTTTGCGTGGCTTTGAAAGTGTGCCTGCCCAAATTAAAGAGGTTTTCCTATGCAAGGCGTGTTTGCGCTCTAGCATAGATAACGCTTTATCTACGCTTCGTGTATTGTGCGTGTTTACGCGGGAATGCAATATTTGAATGCACGCGAGTTGAGCGTGTCTTTTACACACGTACTTTTTGTAGATAAAATTGTGGCTGGCTGTAGCGTAGATAAAAGTGCCGAACAGAATATTTTTTACGTCGATGTCCTTATTAAACGTTTATATAAACGTTCCTTTGTTAGCAAAATAATGTTTTAAGAAGGATGGGAACATATTACAAAGTGAACAGAATGCGACGTCTGCATACCTTACACTTTTAATTTAAAAAGATGCCGGAAGGCTTCAAGAATGCTCGGCGATAAAATATTTTTTTAAAAATAAAGATAAGCATTGGATAATATGTCTAGTGTATGAATTTCTTTCCTTTCATTTCGGAGAATGTATACGTTGTTATCTGACTCCCGATTACTATCCTCGTGCCCTAAAACCTACAAATTGAACTATAATTCAAACCTTGTTACTTACTGTCGTTGTTGAACCAAATCAAATATTTACTGTAAAACGGTAATTTTTTGTTTTTGAAATTATATTATTTATATGAAAATCAATACAATTTTATCAAAATACGAAATGTTTTCTCAAAACGTTGATTTTTTGTCTTTACGTAATCGCATCGCTTATTACAAATAAGCTATGCGATTACGTAAAACACCAATAATACTGGCTTCCGTTTTATTTTATTTACTTTACTTGATAACTGCATATAGGACTACGATATGTACGAGGGATGTTCATTAAGTTTCCCGCAATCATTTTAAAAAAACGACTGTATAGATTTTAAAGAAATTTGTTTGAAAAATCCTTCCAACATTCCTGAACATATTTCAAAATTAAAATATTTGTTTCAAACATTTGCCTGTGATTAAAATTGGGAAGCAAAGATGGACTCCTAGGATATAGTGGCTCAACGGAGTTTTGTAAAAATGTTTTGGGTCCGAGTAATGTCTAAACGTTCGGTCTATAAGTGGATTAAAAAGTTCTAAATTGACTGACAAGTATGTAAGTTGCACAGAAAAGTGGACGGCCAGTGTCTGTCACAAATGCTTTGACTTGAACGTTTTTAGAGCGAGGCATACACTTCCTGCCAGAACAATGGCAAAAATTCATATCCTAAAATGGAAGTTATTTTGAATAATAGATGTATGTTTACGTGTATTTCTCTACCAAATAACATTAAAATCCATACAATTATTTGTTTGTTAAAATGATTGCGGAAACTGCCAAATTGACAGGGCTTGTAGACAGTGGTATTTGGAGTAGAAATGCCCAAAGAACATGTCTTGGCAAATGTCTTCTTAAAACACAAAAACGGTGTTTTTCGGTGCTTTCCCTGCATTACTTCGGTGCAATGCATGGGGTCGGGGGTGGTGGCACATTCATAAAGCACCGTTTTTGTGTGTTAAATAAACATTTGCCAACACTTTTTCTTTGGGCATTTCTACTCCACATACCACCGTCAACTGACCACATACCATAGGTATATGACTTTCGGTACACCCTGTATATGATGCTTGACTCGGAATGAGAATATTCGCATATGGTTTTGGATTTTTCTCATTTCTTGATAGAAAACTCTGCTTGCTAGATTCAACTTTTTCGGTCGAGTTTAGGAACTTGCATGTACAGTACATTTATAGGTTTGAACGTCACGATGAGTGTACAGTAGCAGTGACCCTTAAACACGTTTTGGGTTTCAACGTGTTTTATCGCCCAAATAGCAGTCTATTGCCATAAATGAACAAATAGAAAAATGGCGTAATTGCTCCTCGATATCGCGTCATTACGATCGAAGGATGTCAGCTCGAAACGCGCTAGTGTCTAAACAATAGCGTTATTTCTTCATTTTACGTTATGGAAGTGGAAAATCTAGCTTCTATAGACGGGTTTGGGCAATTTTCTGTACGGGCGATGCATTTTCATTGATCGTTCAATAATGACGGCGCATCTGGTGGGACCATCCGAATAGGAAAAGTATTTGTTCGATATCGCGTTATTATCTTTGGCAAAAATGTTCTTCTGCCTGCTGTTTCAATGGCTAGAAAATTGCGCCAACTGTTGACGGTTTCATCGTAGTGTGCTGCATGCCTTTTAAACGTTGGTACGTGGAGCACTCCAAAATCGATTGCAATTCATAAAACTCATTAGTTATACACGAATGCGTTGGAGAAATTCGTTATAGCCGATTTGCGCTTAACTATAATGGACAAATAATGCCCGATAGAATATACCGATGGCACGCGAATGTAGGCTACAAACCCGTGTGGAATTGACAACAATTTCTGAGACCACCCATATAGAGATCGGAAATGTCTATCTCATCGGAGGATGTTAATGGATTCGCTAATATTAGCTCGAATACTCATTCAAATTACGTTTTATTCGCGGTATTTACACTCGATATCTTTACTCGTTTAATGCCTGCTCAAGAAACTCCAAAAATTGTATGTCGGGCTTTCATGCGAAATCTTGTATAAACGATATGTCAAAAATACGAAAATTTTGTTTACTCGCTCAATATACTGAATAGGTTGGTTGGCTGGGTGGTTTATGGATTTTTAACGCTGGCCTAGCTTTGCACACCATTGGATAAACACCAATGCCGGGGGATGTACCTGGGGAATTTGAATTTACCTAAGAGGAGTATACTACATGTATATTATTCTCCCTAGAGTTTGAATGCGGAGATCATATGGGGCCTATAATGGAAGGAAGCGCTTTAAATCAAAGCAGTAATTGGTCTATAACAAATTCAATATCGGTTATCGCTCTTTATACAAACCGATGATTGAAATCATTTACGCACGTGATTTCGCGACTGTTAAAGTGCGAGTCGCCAAGCCTCAGTCTGAGTACACCATCTACAAGCTAATATGTGAGAAGTTGCGTATTTGAAAAACTATGAAACCATTCACAATTAATAAACAATACGTTTTACGTACTATGTTATTTACAGAATATACATGTACATTGCAGTGTTTACTTTGCATAAGCATAATTTTGAAAGAGAAGTAATTATAATAATAGGTGTTCAACTTGCTGTTACGTTTTTATAAAACAATAGTTTCTAATATGATGCAAAGACTTCGGACAAATTCAATTATTTTTTCAAATGTCGTTATTTATTCATTAGTGAAGTTTAAAGGTTTGTACTATTCCTTTTAAAATTTTAATACTTTAGAAGTATAAATTTACACGTATATATTTTCAAATAGTTCTTTTTCAGCTCTCGATATAACGCAATTCTGCATAAATTTAAAGAAATAAATTAATGTACAGTTCATCTACAATGTCGCTGCGAATAACATGCAGATATACTAGATTTTACAATTTTAAATTTTTAAATAAAATTGCAAAACAATATAAATACCGTACGCTAACGCTAGAATCCTCGGAAAATGGTGTTGTTTAGTAGTATAGGAAATAAATATTTGAAAGCTTTTGTTGTTTCTTTCGAAATCTTAATCGAAAAATGTATTTTAGAATTAACGATAGGTAGAAGCTTTTATACCTTTATTTGCACTTAATGTTATCTTATTGACAACCGATTTGCATGGAACATTTCTAAACTTTGAACTCGAATGGTGCTGAAAGATTAAAATCAGTAACGAGAAAATACCTCGATCGATTTTGGGAGCCATCGGGGTGGTCACTTACTCTTAATTCGCTGTGCGGATTTTTTCCCTTACTATAAGGTACAGATTTTCGGTACTTTTCCTGTCAAATCCTTAGCTAAAAATAGCAACGCTTTCGATGCTTTTTATTTATAGTGATTCAACGGAGATATTTCTCGCATTAATGGATTTCCTGAGGAGCATCAGCGTGGTAAAAAGCTGATACGCACTCTCACGTTCCTAGAAAACGTATTCCTTTTTTCAACAATGCAACAGTTTAACCAGTGTACAAATTTGAGTTTTGGTCGTATATTCGACCGGCTTTCTTTTGTTGACGAGAAAAGTAGGGTTTTACGCGATGGATACTGCGAGGTGGCGCAACCCATGCAGTCAGCTTTTTTCAATATATGAGGGCTGTTCTATAAGTAAAGTAGCTCCCCATGTCGAATATATATACATGTATATATTTTGATATGCAAAACAAATAAATTATGGAAACATTGCGAAAAAATGAGATGTTAGATGTTTGACAACTTTAAAATTGTCCTGTTACGTTTTAAAAATTTCTAAAATTGATCGATGAAAATGTTTACATTTTTGAAACACTGACCGCTAATGTTGACGTTTTGAAATATTGATCAATGGAAACCTGGACAATTTTGTTACATGGAGCATTGAAAATGTCAAAATTTGCCTATCGGGTAAAAAAAATTCAAATTCAAATTTACATGACAAATTTTAGATGTTTTATATATTTTGTCGCCATCTTACCCTCCGCGGGTAAGATAAGCTCCGGTGTAGCCCACCCTCTGGCACCCTCGTTGCTACAACACTGGTGAGAACATGATCAGACATTGCCAAGAGTGATCAGATTTCTGCGAATGAAAGACAACATCTCTATCATACATTCATCGCTAAATTGTTTAGGTATATGGTGCCGGTATCATATGTCATGAAATCCATGTCTGTGACTAGTCCACTGTCTTTGTTAACGGCAGGACATAGTTCAAGATGACCGAACAATTGGCCGGCTATAGATAACTTGCATGTGACGTCTCGCCAGCTCGTGGGCGTAGTTAATATGACTCGGTTTACATTGTGGGCGTGTTTTGGTGTACATGAATCTGAGAATCGTGGTGCTAATAAGGACCAACATTCTAAAAACTAAGGAAATTCCCCATTAGATAGGCTACTATCACTTACCCATGAATAGATTTTTTAACCGAAAGTAAATATTTTGATGCTGTTTTGCCTCTGCAAATCAAAAATTGTATGAATTTTCTCGTTTATTTCTAAATAAATAATTAAATAAATGAATAATGCAAAATGATATACTGTATGGAACGAATGCACCTTCTGCCTGCACGTGCAATTTATCTATAGCAAAGGCAAGCATTTTTGTAACGGTGTACCTTAACACCTTATGCCAGTATACCTTGATGTACCTCACTAGGCCTGATCTGGGCGGGGCAAGACGGCGTCATCTGCTTGTCGTCTGCTCGTGAAAGTTATCTATACAAGTATATTACCACCAATCTATCCCAATCGTTTTCAGTGAATCATTTCCTCACGTGCTTTCAACAACTCCGCGCTATTTGCCTATAATCATAGGTGATAGCCACAGCCGACAAGGCTCGACAGCGTCACGTGATTCAATTAATATAGACGAAATCCATTGGTAGTCGTCCGTTATTTATGTATCGCATGTTCCCCTTCCTCGAGGGACGCCTTTATTCTCCAGCGCTGAGAACACGCGCATTTCTTGACAATGACGGCAACGAGGAAATATTAAAGTTAATCTAAAGCTAAGCCTCACGTCCTCCCTCAACGACGCTACAGGAATTTAATAATAATAAAAAAAAGTTGATAAAGAATTTATAAGCGAAGTAATTATTCTCGTCCATAATGCGATCATAAACGCTCGAGTATATAATACGCCGAAACAATGACGCCTATTTTTATCGAAAGAATGATTTCAGGCATTAAGGACACGACCTCGAAATTCGAGGGGATGTCATAAATAACCTAAACGAAGACAGAGAAGTGACTCGTGACATCGACTGAGCCTTTTTTGGAGAGCGTGTATCGTCAGTTCGTCATTTATTCGAGGGGTTCTTTTCAGCGCTTTCGAACAAGTGGGGAAAATGGTGCCAATGACGTCGTTGCGGATTTCATAATAATGCTGCAGTGGCGTAAAATTGCAGGTCGTTCGTTCTGTTGCGCCGATGTGACTATAGATGGCACACCTGGCGCCGGAAAACGTATACAGTGTACCGAGAAATACAATTAAAGTCAAAAATATTTCAACTTTAGCTACAAACTATAGCTAGATGCAACGAACATACCTGTATATGGAAGCCGATCTAATAATTGCTAAGGAAATAATGAATGTGATGAATGTGAAAAAAAAATGCGGGAAAAGATCATCATAAGTTGTTTTTTTCAGTTTGCGACCTATAGTACTGTTGTTAAGCAGGCTTTAAAAACAATAAAATTGTAGGAAATCTAAAAAAGTTGGAATAAATCATATTCCAAATTATGTCAACGAATGCAGATTCAGTTAAGGGAGATAGCACGGACAACACTACAACTCATGGGCAATCAACATGATAGAAAATGTAGAGTACAGTATCTATAGAGTCTCACAATTTATTTTGCATCTTTTCTTAACCATTGAAAGACATGCATAGAATTACAGACAAAATACATTTTAGGTTAAGAAACAAGTTTCCACGTGTATTCATTATGCATCAGCACAAAGAGATAACGTCAACAAACAGCTAGGATAAAGAAAACGTCAGGTAAACATTGCATAATTTAAAAATCGGTTCACGTTGTACATATTATTTTAGAAGAAATCGAGTCCGTTCATTTTATTGTTTTTCGTCTACCTAACATTAATATGCATTATAATAATAATATTTGTGCACGATACAAGTCACACAATCTAACTTTATACAGTTCGTATTTTATTTTGATAATCCTAACGAATTCTAACGTAAACATAATCAGCTACCTCTATCATAAATATAGAATTTAGAGCCCCTTTAACCATATCTAGACAAGGCCGAGAAGCACTATCTGAAGGCAGCTTCACTGTATATAACATAAAGTTGTTATTGATTCATTATTCACAAAAGCACCATATAAAAATTCACTTTCACCGAATTTCATTTAAAAGAAACAGTCAATATGGCTAGCTTAATAACACTTTCTATTAGAATATATTGAAATATAATTTTAATAATGTATTATTGATTTTATTGATTTTAATATCCATACTCATTAGCTATAATAAACAACAAATCCAAAAATGGGTAGAAAAGAATATTAAAAAATAATATTTAAAAAAAAAATAATAAAAACAACAGCTGAAAAATATACAGTTGTGTTAGCGGTGTTTGCCTATCTCAAAAGCAGCACACGAGCGCCATCTATCGACATTTGCGCGCAATGAAGAATAGGGGAAAACACGTTCAGATAAAGTCGAAACAACAAAAAGGAGTAAACTATCATCATCATCGAAACAACATTTTAGACATTTATCTCGGCGATAGATTTACAGCGTGTACTCAAACATAGTCAAGGCTAAGTTGACATATTAAAGTGGCGGAAAAGTTTCTAGAACATCTGTTCAAATTCCGCATCTGTTCAAATTTCGTAAGCTAATAAGAAAAATTCAAACATTTTTGTAATAAATTAACCTCTCCTGGAAATACATAATATTTAATAAACTTTATAGAATTTTAATTTGTACATTTCCCGTTTAGTGGAAAATTGTTAACATTGCGCGAATTTACACGAGCCATTAGTAAAAGATCATGTGAACGTTATGATTTAATCATTACTATTTCCAAAAGAAAACGAGACTAAATTTGTTCAGTTTATTTTACTACATTCAAAACGTTTCGCCTAAAAAGGTATCATCAGTTGTTATCGGAGAAGCAATGCATTGTATTATCTGTATACAAACTATGAGATGAGTAAGTCGTGAAATGCAATAAAATTAAACTGGTCGCGTTTAGATAAAGTCTCGCTTTATTATTCAAATTCACCGACCACTTGATGGAGAACATTATTTTTCTCCCGTTTTATTCAGAATTATATTAAGATGGATTGTGGATCATTTCTTATCAAAGGGGCCGTAAACTAGTAAAACCCAGAAAAGAATGTGACATTTTTGAAAGAATGTGAAGACCTCGAACAAAACTAAAATAATTTTTTAGTCCGATGAAAAGTTGCTTACTAAAAATGCCCAAATGAACTCAATTTCCAGAAACCATTTCTATCTAAAAATCTGTAGCTCCATAAATCCAGTTTCCGATAACTAGTTTCACTGTTTTTGCTCCCGGCCATTTTCCCAGACGTTAATTGGATACAGCGTGTGCCCGGAAGACCTAAACCCGACAATTTTAATGAAATTCCCCGGCAGCAATGCTATAATAGCTTCGATGCTTATCTTAGCTAACGCATGAAATGGCTTCTGGCCAATTTCTATGATGCAAAGATAATGGTTAATTGATGAAAGGATTAATTTCCCCCGTCATCAGTTAGGGGCAATCATTTAATTAAAGGCGATGTTTGCCGATTAACCGATCGCAAACAACAACAAAAAACTCGATTCTCAAACAATTTAATCCCATAATGACTACCTAATCTCCTTAGTTTTAAGTAGGATAACCCTGCAGCCAATTACTTACATTTTTTATATTCATTACGCAAACAAGAGCCCAGAAAACTTAAAATATCGAGACGCGTCAGCCGTTAACATTTAGCCTAATTCATATTATAACCTACTATTTTTGTCAATAGGCATGGCAAAGGTGCGATAATTCGCCTCCCAACGACGTGTCCACACACCGCACGCAGCTATCAAGTACTAATTAATCGATTTTCAGAGGGATGGATTCGTCGGAGCAGAGCCCCCGTGCTAGCGGTGTTTGCCTATCTCAAAGGGGATGCAGACGAGCGCCATCTATCGACATTTGCGCGCAATGAAGAAAATGGGGGGAAATGGGGCAATTACGAAACCCCTCGTACCGCGTTGCGACAGATAGTGAGATTCGAGAGTGATGCTCAGCGACCGAATGGTTTACAGCCATCAATTAGCATTATTGTGCTATGAAAGGCAGATGAAAATCATGTTTCGGAAACTGTCCCATGCCCTTCAACACATGCTTACAGTGTTTTATGTATTTTCATTAAAAAGAAACTCAACGGCCGCGGTTTTCTGAACGGAATTGCGAGCGAGCCACTTAAAAGCCGAATTGCATGTGCTTCAGATTTATAATCTACATTATTTCACATTGTTCCTACGAATTATCCGAATTCTCTTAACACCATTACGATATCTGAGAATTTAAACTTCATCAATTTTCACTACATTATAGCTGCCAACTTATTCAACGCTACTCTACAGCGAATTAGACACCTGTTTGTTGTGAAAAATGAACCCTAGGTGACACAGCCTCAATTTGTATACACATTCTAAGCAGATATCACATAGCACATAGCACAAGCATATTTGAGTTACAGTAAAACCTGTAAAAGTGACCACCTTTGAATGGTGACCACCTGTTTAAATTGACTACTTTTTAGTGTATTGTTTTTTCTAGTGTACATTTCCTTCATAAAAATTCTGTGTAGTGACCACCTGTCTATTGTGTATAGTGACCAGTGTGTGTTGTCTTTTTTGCCCTTTTTACATTTTCAATGTACCTTAAAAAGTGACCAGATAACAGATGAGTCACCTTACATCCTGCTTTAACCATAGTAATTCTCAAATAATTCAGCCAATCATTGTTATTCAGATCGAAAAGTTACTAAAAACGTGATCATAAGAAGCAAAAAACTTTTAAAACAAAGAAAACTTGATAATTTTTTCTTAAAAAAACAAATGTGTACTAAAGCAATAAATATACTGTATGTAATGTAAATGGACATGACGATTCTGTACTTTTGTTTGTTTACTACATGTATAAATACAGTGTACATGTTCATTATTTTAATTTAATTAAAGAATTCTTTGTATAATGGCCACCTGTGTACAGTGGCCAAAATAGATTTTTTATCATCAAATAGCCTAGCAGGGCCGCTGAAAACTGAACAAAATTAGCTGATTGTTAGAATTAAATACTCTGCCATAAAACAACTATTTGACAATAATTTTCCTTTTCGGGTAATATGTTGAACAGAAAATTAAGCGTTAGGAAATGAGACTACAGAAAATTACAATTCATATATAATTTCAAACACGAGAAAATACCTCGAGTTGCACGCTTCAGAAAATTCAGAATTTCATGACTGTATGGGCAAATGAAATTGGAAAAGAATTCCGATTTTTTATGTCTATGAAAAGATGTGAAGTTCATTGGACTAGACAGTAGACTCAATTCTTTGGGGTGGTCCTCAACTTATAAAAATGCGCCTGCATTTGTGCGTGGAGAATAACGTGAAATGTATATGGGACCAATTTTCATTCCGGAAAAGCATTAAAATTGCACATCGAAAAGTTAATCATTAATAAGTCGGAGAAAAGTGGAATCAACCCACGAGAGAGATGCCAGTGACTTAAAAAGATAAACGATTCATTTTAGCCATGCCTACAGTGTACACTATATGTATACATGTACTTGTTATATTACGTCCTTATTATAGTAGCCACATACGCTTCCGTAGGGTACAAAATGATCAAAGCTTACACGATTTAAATGCATATGCATACAGATTTGTCAATTTCAGGGCGTTTCCTAATTGCAACATGGCCAATTTGTCTCTGCACATTAATTATCTCGGTTAGAGCTTTGCACCGGAAGTTCGTCTAATCGCTGAATCTTAGAGCCGCGATGAGCAAAATTTAAATCATCAGCTAGTTCCGTTAAAATGATATTTTAAAGTGGAAATCATGCAGCCGTTATCCAATTTCTATTCTGTATTCGTCGATAACAATGCACGCGTTCGTTCAAATAGTGTGAAATTTCTCACTTAAGATTATGGTTCGTTAATCTATTATTTAATTCGCAAGTAGTACAAGTGATATAGTATTAAGAAATCTTATAGAAAAAAAACCCTCTGCTATTTGTCATTTTTGATTTTGTCAATAGATAACTTGCATGTGACGTCACGCAGCTCGTGGGCGGGGCTTATGTGGCTCGATTTACATTGTGGGCGTGTTGTGGGGTACACCAATCTGAGAATCGTGACGCTAATAAGGAGCATCATTCTAAAAACTAAGAAAATGCCCCATCAGATACTATCACTTACCCACGAATAATTTTTTATTCGAAAGTAGATATTTGATGCTGTTTTGCCACTGCGAATCAAAAATTGTATGAATTTTCTCGTTTATTTCTAAATAAATTAAAGGAATAATGCACGTCTGCACGTGCAATTTATCTATAGCGAAAGCAATCATATTTTTGACACAGTAAAATTTATGAAGTACCCCAACATGTCTCATCTAGGCGGAGCCAGCACGCGTCGTCTGCTTGTGAAAGTTATCTATAACCTTATACAGTACGCATACAAATGTATTACATTGTAAAAATAGAAAAAAACCATTGTTTTAATGAGGCATTTTTATAAGTTTGCAATGATTTTTTTAACATGAGTATCAGTTTTGGAAATGTCAGTTCATAATTCTCTAAAGCAACTTACAGTATGTTAATGAGTACTTTATCCTCCACCCCCAACAGCATATTGTTCATGTAAAGACATCCTTCTATTTTAAAAGCAAGTATACTAAATGTACATCTCCCCCAAATTTTTTTTAAAATATTTTATAATATATTCTTAATCCGTTGCATTTCCTTACTCTACCATAATTCGAGAGGGATCCATGTATTAACCAAGCCATTGTATTAGCTTATTACAGATTGGACCATCCAAAGCCATGGAATTAAGAGCAATGACTATCAATAGAATTATCGATATTCCTACTGTGGGATTAATTGCTAATATAAAATTCCGCACGGGTCAATGCAACGGTGTAATGCAGCTATACCAATCAAATTGAGGCCCTCTCACGCAGCGTGGTGGTTATCAAACCAAATAATAGAGGACTCAAACAGATGCTTTGCGAATCGCACTTTGGCAAGTGTGCAAAATCAACACGCTAATTGATTAAAAAAATTAACTCAATTAATGTTATCGCCGTTTTTAAACCAATGAATGCATTCCTTTCGCACACATGACTTCACAACGTCATAAGAGATTTTAAGATCCTGTTGGAGTTTTTTGGCCGCAGTCAAAGCATTTGCCTGAGTACCCTCAATGCAAAAATCGCTATACTGCAACTAAGATAGAGATTAATGAAACTGGTGCAAAACATTCTGCTAAATGCCTGAATTCTCGTATCAGATCGCTACGTACAGTATGTACATGTACAGCATACATCATAACGGGCATCATTAATTAGCGCTAATTATTGCTGTCGACGATAAAATAGCTCGGTTTTATTGGAAGGCGTCAACCAGAACAACGTCGGCTGGAAAAGACCACATATTTGCATCGTTTATTTTTAACTGTCACTCTCAAATACGTAACAGAAAGCATATTTACAGTATCGATTACCCAGCTATTTTAAACATAACTATGTGTTTAGGTTAAACAGAAAGAAAAATACAAGTTACACTCTCTATATTATATACAGTTTTGCGTTTTTACCTTCTTACGTTATCGGAAAGTTGTGCTTTTTATATGGTCTAAAGTAGTGTTATAGATTTATTGATGTGAACCATGAGAAAGTTTGCATATAGACTAGATACCTCTATAAAAATATGGATATTTTTGTCTTATACTGTAAATGTATATGAACACAAATAAGGGCAGTCAGAAACAATAAGGGCAATTCCTAACAACGTCATTTATGAGTAACAAGCGTCGCGTTTTGGTCAGCATTTAGATCACGTTCTAATCACTATTTTGCATGCATTCAGAAAATGAAATAATTTGCGGCGTAATTTCTGTTGGCCATTTACGGAACTGGAGTTCCTGGAGTATGTAATGATCAATTAATCTGCCCCTTCTCTCATCATTTCCATGAGCATCCCACCCCATTTCATCATCCGATCAAAACAAACATGAGATCAAGTGCAATCAGAGACATGTACACATTAATTAAGTGCCAATTTTCTCCATCTCAAGTATATCGTAAAAGGTTCAGCGAGTGTGCCGAATGTGAAGTTGCATTTTACGTGTAGGTTATTTCAAAAAAATTGGAAAGGCATTGGTGCGTTATAATACAGCAAATCTACACGGAAAATGCGACTGAAGGAGAAAATGAGATTTGGGATCATGTCATTTTTATAACAAAAATAGTACATTTATTATTGTAAAACAAAAGATTGGTTAAAAAAACGAAGATCCTTAATTCGAAAAAAATCACAAAATGTAAATGCAGAATTCTAGAAGTGCTATAACAAAAGCAGCACTGCATCACAGAACGAAAATCGTCCTTTTGAGAATCAGTTCATCCTTGGGTGAACTATAGGATTTGCAGCGTATAGCAACCTTGAGATAAACCAAAATTAACACTTCTGCTATTTTTATGGACCAGTTTCTTGAAAAGTAACAAGGCTCCATATAGTAAACTAGTGATTTATGGCGACTAACTTAGACGCAAAACGTCGTTAAAACTTAATAGTGGAACAACTTCTATATAATAGATATTCGAACAACCAAGGTATTAAACCAAGGATGAACAGGTGTTGGATTTCTTAAAGACATCAATAAACTTTATACAGCACATTGTACATAAGAGTAAAACTATAAGGCCCGTATGCAAAATCGCATGAAGTAAATGCCAACTTTTATTTAATGTACTATATTTCCCGAGTATTACTCTATATTCTTAAAACACAAAAAGTCAAAATTAGCATTTTCAGGTTTTCGTGCAAATTTACTGCCTGAGAAACGCGCGTTTTTAGCATCGAAAGGAGAAAGTTTCTCTTTGTTTCAAAGGAGGCCCAACCCCCCTGGGAGACCAACTAAAAGGCGTGCGTCCCTACAGGGATCCTACCTGATCGGTCTCGTCTCCTTATTGGCGCAATGTTGAACGTGCTGCACTTCACATCCGGACACGTTCCACATGATGCAACGCGCGGCGCGCACCACCGCGGTTTTAAACGGCCAAACTACGATCGGCGTTGTTTACTCGTTCCGTCTCCAGGTTACTTCCGTACGTCACGCCAGGAGCACGACGGGAAAGCCTAGAGGTACAATTTCGCATTTGGCCGACGTCCCCTCGGTCACTTCTGCCTACGAATGGCGTTATTATTGATGCCAACTGATCAATCGGTGCGGACGCGGGCCACGCGCTTGGCATTTAGACACTCTTCAAAATTCATCATTACTGAAAAGGTCACGTGAGAATAGCGTCATACGGTAGATTCTCGACGGCTGTTTTTTTCGCACCACCTTTCAGCGATGCACTCCAGAAAACTGACTTCATTTGCATGCGGAAAAGTTGCACCGGAAGACGCTCGGAGCAGACAGAACGTTGCACAGAGTTTGCTTACGTTCTCGCTTTAATCCTCGTGTTGCGTAATTTTTGTGTCTTTTTGCGAAGGTAAAAAAATGATTTTTTTTTGGCCAATAGGGACACGAGAAACATGGGCGCACCTTTCGATATATCGCTCATAGGAATGAAGCTATAGAAATACGAAGAGTGGCGCGCGTGTGACTGTTCCTCGCCACGATTTCAGCCAATGAAAACTCGCCGACTGTTTAGTACGTGAGAGAGCCGTAAAACCCACGTTTTCAAATTCGCTTTTTCCTCGACCAAAAACTATAAATAGCCGACCGTATAACTAACTACTGGCCTACCGCCGTTAGCATAGAAACGACCGAGCCAATTTTTCGTTTTATCTTCCGAATTCGTGCAAATTTCATACGTTTTCCGAACGACTGTGCGTGTTCGCTCCAAATTGGAATCAACTATGGACGTTATCTGTACGCGTCTGGGCGCTCGGAAGACACGACATCTCGTGAATTTTGAAGGAAAAAATGTTACATATTTTAAATAAATAACCGAGCATTTTTTTATCCTTTGCCTGGCTATCAGCCCCAGGGGGTGCTGATGGTTAACCGCGACGAGTATCGATGGACGATCTCGTCCATGGATTGAAGTAACGACTGAAGGCGCTGTGCAGGGGTGCCGCCGTTTTTGTACTCTGAAAACGTTGAGAATTTTGCCAATTTGTCCTTAGAATCTTTTGGAAATTTTGCAAATTTCTCCTCGAAAACTGTTGAAAATGTTACAAATCTGTACTCGAAAACAGTTGAAAATGTTGAAGATTTGTTCTCGGGAAAACTTGAAAATTTTGGCAAATTTGTACTGTGAAAATTTGAAAGTTTGCAAATGGACACTGAGCTTT